>JAUZND010031159.1:0-22907 GCA_034780555.1 Coelogynopora nodosa
GGTCTATTTTTAGCCATGACTCATAAATCTATTTATAAGTGTGGTCGAATCCACTCTTCCTATACTACTAATATATATTGAAATTATATTTTGAATACTATTCATTTTATATGCAATATTACAAATGAAACATTCGTGATCAGCATTATAGTACAAATATATATATAGGTAGTAACAGTCAGTTGTTAACATAGTAGTAAATGAACACATTCAATTTAAATCCCTAACATCACCACAAAATAAAATCAGAAATAGAAATAAAAAACGAAGAACTGTAAATCATGAAATTGACTGTCAAATAAGAAACACAATTTCATAATAATATCGCGATGGTTTAATATAAAAATCGACATTCATGACTAAACTCCAGAAAGGTCAAACGCATAGCTTGTACTAATATGTAAAACAGGCCTGGAGTGATAAGATGGCAAGTCAAACTTGTGGATTAAAAAGACAGTTTGTCAAATCCAAAAAAGCAGAAGAATAACTGGGAACAGGCTGGATCATAAAGAAAACATGTGTAAAAAGAGATATTTATAATTGAAAAGGGAAAAAAATATGACCCAAAATGGCGGGGAAATTTTAATCATTCTGATATTATTATTAAATTTTATTTCATATTTGACGATCGCATTGAGAATATCTGTTTTTCCTTTTTTATGTCTACTTTTGTATTCGTTTTGTGGTGGTGGTGGTGTTGAGGGATTGAATAACATGTGTTAATTTGATATTGTTTGATTGGATAATGTTAGATAACAGCTGTTGAAACACATTAGGTAATTACGGTGTTAAATATACAACATGTAAAAGGTACAATTAACACGTTGTGCTTTGAAATAAACTATTTCTGTACTATTATTCACAAGATCGCTAAGAATATTTCGATATGCAAATATGTATAGTTTTGGCCTTTAAAACTATACCTCGGATATCATTATGTAATTGTTGGCCACCGACTTATCTTATCACCCAATTTAGATATATATCTAACAAAGCCTTTATGTATCAAAACTAAATAATATCTAACCATCCCAATACAGTACAATCGAAAATATCACAAATGTTAAAATAGCAAAATAGAAAAATATTAATAGGATAAATATATTTAATTTAAAACGGAGCATTTTCGGATATTTTGACGGCTATACATTAAACAGGAATATGTTTATTAATTGCGTAATTAAATGTTTCCAGGTTTTTGTTAATTCTAACTCTTTAATAAATACTTATCTAACTAAAGTAACGTATCGCTTAATTTAATATATTTAAATATCACACGCCAATAACACTTTCCCATGAAATGAACATTAACATATTTGTTTCCGCAAATGATAAGTCAATTTGTTTCTCTCCCAATTTACAGAAATGTGATTATAGGGAACCGATTTAATCATATTTTTTAAGTAATTAGATTTTTATATTGTTGTAATAAATGGGTCGCTAAATGAGCTTTTTTAAAATATTTATCACTTTGACAAAAAGTGAAAATAATGTATAAAATACAACAGGACTTAACACAACATTTAGTTAATACATTGCAAGTTTTCTTTTTGTATCATAACAAACGCGTAATTCGGCAACGTTTTCTAAACATGTGGTGGAAAGTCTATAACAATAAAACACCTAATTAATTGTAAAATTCTAAAATATATTTTCATAACGATTTACACCACATTTTGGACAATGAAAGAATGCATTTTTTGCAACGGCCTTCACAAATACCCCTTTTTGTACACATGGTCGACCGCATTTAAAGCAACACCTCGAACAACATTTCTGGATAGTCAATTTGAGGCAGAGAACGACAAACATATCGGAGATAATCAAGTTGAGACAACTTTCTTTCCCACTCACGTCGAATTCACTAGCTTTCGATAACAAATATGTTCAGACAGAAGTTCAAAAACTGAAGTGCCACTTTCCCACTCGCCCATATCACGTATGTCCGTTGTAATTATTTATCATGGAAAGGCAGTTTTATTTTTATTAGTCAACGGAACTACTGAGTCGTAGTTTGATATGTAGATTAAACTAATAGTTAAAAAAATATTTGCTATATATATATGTATTAATCAAATATAATATAATACAATACAGCTAATGAATTATGTTTATGCGCAACCATGGCAAATGTTGTAAATAATAAAGTTTAGATTATAGGAAGAGACTAAAGGTACAACGGTTGATGAAGTAGTTTTAGTAGTTTTAAAAATAACTTTTATTGAAACAAACTTTATCGTTGCAAAACAAATTGTTTGATATTGTCATCAGTGAATTGTTTTTATTAATTTGTCATAACTGCTCCAGCTTGCATTAATGGAGGAGCAACAATGCTTTATGGAGCGATTTTCGACTCAAACTATAGGGGGAAAAAAGTGACAATGTGTAAATTATTTGTATTAATTAAATTGATTAAAATTATAGAAAGAGAGTCATATATTTCTTGTGTTTATCAAATTATGATAATGCATTATTGCAATTTGATAAATACACTAAACTACTGATTGGTAACGTGACCTGGTTCTCCTCACCACGTCTACTAAACATTAAATTGTGAGGAAGAAGAGCAATGCCTATTCACTAACCACCTTTGATATTACAAAAAGAAAGCAAAATAAGCCTTAATATTTATTCAAGTTACAATTCATTAATATGATTACTGTAATTTGATTAATTATTGACCAAATTGTGATGTTTCTAGGAGAAATTAATGAAAAAATAGTCAATATTCGCGTGACGACTAAATCTTCGTCAGAGTATATGGAGGAAGCATTTAAACATTTTATTAATAATTATGATTTTATATTACATAGGTATTCTTATGAATTAAATCAATTTTATATTAAACAGGAACAATTTATACGGAAATGATTGGAAATGAAAATATTTTAGACTACATAGAAAATCCAAAAAATGTAGATTTGTAAAGCCAGCTAATGAAATTATATTATGTTCAACTATACGTGTAAAATAAAATAAATATTCTATTTAATATTTGGAAATGTGTAAAGCATGCTTTCATTTCTGTCGTTTAAAGGTTATAAAGACTTAAATATTATTTTCTAAAAAGCGGCATTGTATTAATTTCAATTATTTTGCAGCAATAATGAGATTTCTTTTTAAAGGAAATATTTGATTTCATTTAAAATGATAAATATAACTTTTTAAAATTAATTTAATCACCAGATTATCTTTTTGATTTTGAAAAACTGTGAAATGTAATACGTATTATATAGAAGTCGTTAATGAGATGACTTTTCAGCACTGACGTTTGCAAGTTCATTAATTTTATTTAAATATGTTATAGTTTACCTAATTTTCTGCTTTTCATATGTATTACATTTACTTTACACATATTTTGTTAACATACTATTATAAAGTTTGAAATTATTGTGCATTTAGAACATTTTAGTTGTAAATATAGTTTAAAAAAATTGAACCTTAGCAGGGTGATTGTTTTGAAAGTCTACATAAACGCGTCACCTGAGGTCCATAAAGGACCAGTAGGTTCTTGAAGGTAGAAAATAAACAACAAGGGGAGACCCCTAAAGAGGCTGTATGTTAATAGGTACGTTCCGATGTGGTGGAAGACTGAATATGTGATCACCCTAAAGGCATATGTCACCAGGCGCGACGCGACGTGACGTGCCGCAAAAAATCAATCCCATACATTTCAATGAGAGTATTTCGCAATGCGGCACGACGAAACTGAAACTGAAATTATTTAACTTTTTTGTAACGCCACACGACGAAATCAATATTTCAATACAAACACCATAGTAACTGATGAGACATCATTCATACACACACGTTCCATCACATAAAGCGAAGAGTGAGAGAGGGTATCTCAGTAACACAGACTGTATGCATTGGTCGTGAAATAACAATAGATACCTGCATAGTTATCTCCCCAATCTATACCTGAGATCAGGCTGCAGTGGTTAAACAGATACAGTGCGTGGTCTGTTCATATATATAGAAATATCTCTATAGATCCATAATAGGACATGGTATTTCGTTGCCTCGCGTCGTGCTTAGTGAGAACTAAATATTTTGTTCTGCTTGGTGGGTATAAGCCTTTAGGGATGATTCCATATTCGATGTACTCATTGCACTCTCGTGACTTGGTACTTGTCTCATTAACGCAATAGTATACCTATATACTGAGCGACCTTGGCTTTTTCGGGGTTCTTATTCTGGAATAAGGTGTTGTCAGCATATTGGCAAAGTTTTCTGGTTGTTTTATGCGCCTGGACTTGAATCGATAGCGAATATTAGTGGTGTGGAAAACAGTTTTATTTAACTGAATTTACGGTGAATTAAGAGACTAGCATTGTACTGCCTTTTCGCTACCTTCATGCAGTCTAACAAAATAGGATAAAACCACTATAACAACATAACTTGTGTTGTATTACTACTGTCAAAATGTAATTTATACCCATATCCGTTTGGTACAAATTGCTAAAAGTCGTGAAGTGTCATGTGCAGTGTTAAAATACATACAACATATTCAATATGGCTTGGGATAAATAAACCTAACAGATAATATAAGTTAATAAATATATACAATATAACATAATATCATAAAAGCTAAATATTTATTGTTAAAAAAGTTTGGGATATTACAATTTTATAAAAAATACGCTTTTAGGAATCACATGCACTGTTTCCAGATATTTTCGTAAGCGCATTAAATAAACTTTTTAATCAGTGAAAATCGCTGTAACCTGTCATTATGTCATCTTATAGAGTGGGCGTGTTGTATATGAGTGCTACAATTTGATGTTCTTTTGCCTCCTTATCCTCTACTCACTCTGCCAGACTGGATCGAAGCCAACTCAACATCGTGCGGCAGTATTTGAGGCAACACAGTTAGGCAACAGTTGTGTGTTGTACAGCTTTGTCCAGAATGAGACTTTATTGAACAAAACGTTTCATTACCAAATAAAACATATGATGTTAATAAGTTGGTGTCTATACCCCCACTACAGTGAATAATGGTTGCAATGTAGCTTAGCAACTGCCTAGCAACCAAAAAAGTATTTTTTTGGTAAAATGTTAATAAGTTTTAATGGACAGTTCGATTATAATTTTCGAATTTATCCCCCACTAACGTTAACATTGCAGTTCTAATGATGCTATCGATGACAACATTGGTTGATATGGAGCTTAGCAACTGCATAGCAACCAAACTTATAATTTTAGAAAAGGTTTAACAAGATTTAAATGGACTTTAATGGTATTAGTACTTTTTAATAATAAAATTATTGGCTCCAAATGCAAGGGAATGCAGACAAATTATGCATTTTCTGAATCCTCACATTCCAGTTCTAATGATAGAGCGCACGACTTAGTGGTCCAGGCTGGACCGAAAATTTTGCAATCCTGGAAGTAAAACGTTTAAAGTCTCCTTCTAATTGTTATTAATTTTGAATTCTGTTTATTAAAAGACGGTACATTTGCCACAATTGAATTTTTGATCTTGTTTACTAGTTTATTATTAATGGACAGTTAACAACTTAATAACAAGTGTTAAAATAAGTTGAAGGAAAAGCTTCTACAGAATTGATTTTATGTCACAAAATATATTTTCTTTAAAAAATACGTAATGCATTTCCGTTAAATAGTTTGTTCATGATAATAATAATTTTAAAAAGAAATTTATTTGTAATAACTTAATGTAAAGTGATAAATAAATGATTAATTCCTACTCAGTGGTAACTGTATTTTATAAAAAATGGTAAGGTTGCACTGCTTTATTGACCTTTTTTGCATTTGTGGTGTTTTGCACATTCCACGTTTTCCTTGGTGCGGGGGACAGATTTGAATGATACCGACTTTAGAGTTTTGTTTACCCCCTTGTTTCAAATCACGTGATTTTGGGGGAATCCAAGGTGGCTAGGACTATGCATTTTAATTTCATTATCTAATACAGATCTTATTGGAAGGATATAAATCGACATGAGACCTCTGACGCGTACCCTGGAGTTTTTGAGATGTAATTTATATCTGGAGGAAAAACAAGAGGAAAAACAGAAGAATAAATCCAAAGGGAATTTAGTCTGTTTTTCAATGTCGTCAATGTAAAAGTAATTAAAATAAACAATATACATTTGACAATAATAAAGGTGTCTACAAGAAAAACAAATGAAAGAGATTATAAAATGTCAACAAAAATGGTCAAAATATATATACATTTAAAATAATCCTGAAATAAACAAATAATAAATCATTTAAATTAATTATTAAGTTCTTAAAATTTAAATTGTTTGTTTATCTTAACTACATGTTTTAATGCCGACCTTGAAAATATAATTCTAATTCGTCCATTTTTCCCGCTGGATTAAAATCACGCAATCGATCTTTTGACCATTCTTTCACCGATCATCATTTGCAAGTGTTGTTACAGATGAAGAATACTGATATTATGCTTGTATTATTATTTTCAGTTTTCAACCAGCTACACAGTGTTAGATTACATCACTTCTCAAAATATGAAATTGTTTTAGAAAAAGATACATTTAATTTGTTGAACTATAAATAAAGTAATATACATTAAAAAAATTCTACATTTTATATCAAAGTATTTCTGTAACATTTATTAAAATTGGGCCAACGGAAGTTACAGTTTAATATGGCAAAAGGAAAAAATGGAAATATGTATTCCTCGTAACTCATTTTATACACGCACATCTGACGTTATATACATGCATCTATGTAAACATGAATCAGTACAGTTTGCTAGACCATTTTTTAAATTGAACTGTCAGATTTACAGCTTTTTTTCAACACATGCTACATACTTGTCGATATACAATAATTAAGTAAAAAGAATATTAAAATTTTGGGAATTATATATAGCGGTTACACGTCAAAGGGTCACCGCGTCAAAACGTCACCAAATAATCCATAACTTAAAAAATTACTTTTAATACAAACGTTTGTTCATATATACAAATGTATATCAATATAATTATTAAATGGACAAATAATTAGTCCCCCTAGACGGATGGACATCAGAATCAGTTTTATTTATTATTAAAAAATAATTTTTGGTGACCATTTGACGCGGTGACCCTTTTGACGTGACCCCATATATAGCCATCATGATGGATCATAATCGGTGGGAATAACAACTTACAAATAAAGAGATTAATTGGTACTCATAAAAGCAATACACTGGGATAATTGTATTACACATATTGAATTAACTTAGAAACCAAAATGCATGCATATATATTAAATGGTTATAATTCAAGTAAATAATAATGATATTTTATGTGTTCCCTATATATATTTTGGAACATGTTTTTGTATCAAAGTACATAGAAAGTATTGTAAAGCCTTTGATAAGAAGCAGCCCTCTCTTCTTTGTTTCTATTTTTAAAATGTTACAAATTTCTAAAAATGTTTCTATTCGAAATTTGTCTCTTGGCTCAAAAGGATGTTCATGTTTTATTGTACACATTTCATGAAAGTGCCCTTTGTTGAAGCGGCGATAACTTTGTTTTTCCTCACAAACATTTATCACAGACAAATATTTCCTTTCATATAGGGATACTATTCATTCATTTCAGTTGGAGTAAAGTAACCAGGAAACAGCGTTTAATGGGATAAACAAGTATTTTCAAGATAAGACCTTCCGTTTGTAAAAGCGGGATTGTTTTATGTAATCTGTTTAATATATCGTACCAAAAAATACGTAGTAAAATTTTTTCCAATTCATGCAAATTGTGGCAATTTTCTTTGCTTCCAGTCAAGTATGTAGCATTGATTTGTTTCACAAGATAACTTTCTTTAAAGCTTTAATTACTCCGTGAATATTCAATTTCAATGTTTTTACTGTATCATATTATGCTTTTGACCCCGCAGCGTTTCAAATAACGATTTTACAAATATAATAAGACTAGGTTCTTCTGAAGTTTCAAAACAAACAACGAAACCTGCCATTTGTGTGTTGAATCTAAAATAAATGTGTAGCATCTGTGTAAACTCCCGAAAAATCATCAGTACAACAGTACAGTACAATCAGTACAGTAGCTTCTGTTTAAACAACTAAATGTAGCGGGTATGCACTACAAGGAACAAATTCAGTTAATGGATTGTATCGTCGAATCAGAACCTTTACACCACTACTCTTCCCAGACATGTTTGAAGCATGATCATAATTTTGAGATCGACAGTCAATAATGTTGAAACAATATTTATCCGAGGAAAGATACACATTCTGTAAATCTGAAGTTGAGTTTACAATATTCCCAAAGTATTTTGCTTTCATAATTTTAACAATTATAGCTCCAGATAGCACTACGGGCATAGATATGGATTTCTTTCTCTCTCACTCCTAGAATATGCACAATCTAACACAATCCTGTAATATACGTACAATGGTTACAACAATTACGATGGTTGCGAGGCAAGCGCGAGGCTATATATATATATACATTAAACAGTTGTGCGCGTCCTAAATACACTAATTATGTTGAAACTTGATGTAATTAATTTTCTCTTAATAAAATATGTTCTTTATTTAACGTTAGTATAAATAAACGGAAAACGTTACTACGATTTTAATGTTGCACAATAACACTTGATCAGATATACACTTTTCATTGTTTAAAATAGCATTGAACAATGCCAATTTAAGCTGTGCGTAACTGACATGTAATGTATGTTTACCCCTAGCAAAGATGACTCATAAGTATGACTCATATTTCTCTCAACCGATATTAATGTTATTACACTTTAATAGCAGCTCCAGTTTGTAAAAATTATAAAACAATTATAAACATATCATATTAGTTTTATGTATCATTTTAGAATAATGAACAATATTGTAGATCATTATAATTTGGATGAATCTCTAGTTATACATTTTTAATGTATATATGTATGTTTATGAGAGATTATGGCATACGTACAGATCCATTTGTTCTATTATTCTACTGCTACGAAATAAATTTGTTTATACAAAATCAATAAATAAATAAAAATTAATCAATTAGAGTATACATAGAAATAGACGAAACTATATGTATATGTCTCAATATGATTCAGTATAATTAATAACTCTTTGTTAGGACTGGGCCAAACTGGATAATATTAGTAGGCCTATCTCAAATGAATGTTTAATGAATATTTAAAATAAAATTAATAGGTGTAATAAAAGTAATCCTAATAATAACGGTGGCAAAAGTTTAAATAACATTATAATGTGATTTAAAAAAAGAAAAACAAACAACATTGTATAATTTTTTCTTTTTATAGTAACATGATATTATCAGTGACTTATTTTGTTGAAAACTTAGGTTGACAAACAAAAAGGTGACATTTAAAATACTGAGAATTACAAAAAAAATTATTTTGAAAAATAATCATTAATAAATAATCTAAAACGAAAATCTGTACAAATATTAAAATAAATAAATAGTCTTGCTTATGACAGTTGACCATATAATTTACGTTCAATTGTTTGGTACATCATTTTCAACTGATTAATCAAGGCTATTATTGTTTTTTAAACATCCAAAAGACTTTTGTGTCACTATTTTTGATTATCTAGTTTTGTGTCTTTTTGTAAGTTCCGATTATTTCCTGACTGAGAATCAATATATATTCGAAGAAGAAAAAGAAAAATATAAATTCTTATAGTTATAATATTTAAATAATAGCTTATAATAACTAGTGAATTTTTTATATATAGTGTATGTATATATTTATATAACAAATAGTTTTCATTGATTTTGATGATAATTTATGTATTCCATTAGACGATAAACTGCCACAGATTCATATATATTATAGATTACATTTGATGAAAATCGTTAGGCTTACAATACAATGTAATATAATTTGTACCCGTTATAACAGAGCAATTCTTCTCATCAATATACAAAGGGGACTGTGCTAACCCCCCATAGTTCTCATATTTCCAATAATCTATCTTCTAAAACTAACCGTATGGTTAGAATAAACGAGTTATTTTGACAAAAATCAAAGTTTTTAGTTTAACTTATTTAATGTTGATATTAACATTCAAATGTTTAGAATGTTGATTTTATTGTATTCATTTAATAATAATTAATATTCGGGTGTTTTCAATAAGTAAATATTTTATATATAATATAACCATATTTGTTTCATTATTAGTGATATAAACAATGTATATAACAATTAATTAATAAATCTATATTTCGAAATATACAATCTAAATTTTCAATAAATCTATATATTTCCACGGTATAATATTAATCGCCTCTAAAAAGTAAACATTATTTCTAAAAAATTATCATATTACTACTTCCCAAAATACAAATTTACTTTTTTACGACACACAATTGCGAAAAATAATAATTTCAGTGATAAAAGTATGTAGTACAGTAGTACAGGTAGAGTATATTCGACCGCACCACTTGACCTTTGACCATGATATTTGACCTTTGACCCAAACCCCCACAACCCCCTCCTGACGGATTCTAACGTTCACTCAGCTTGATTTTTCTACTTACAGATTGATCTCCCTCACCTCAAATATAAATAAAAAAGATGTTTAGATAAATTTAATTCTGCTTCCAGCTCTCGACACGAACGGTCGTATTTGAAATCGCTCTCTCCGGACATATTTTATAACTTTACTCTTGAGATGTCCAAACTTGTGATGGATGCTGCGGTTAACCAAGAGTAACCAACGTAACCAACAGTAACCAACAGTAACCAACGTAACCAATAGTAACCAACGTAACCAATAGTAACCAACGTAACCAACGTAACCAATAGTAACCAACGTAACCAATATTAACTAACGTAACCAATAGTAACCAACGTAACCAAGTAACCAACGTAACCAATAGTAACCAACGTAACCAATAGTAACCAATAGTCACCAACGTAACCAATAGTAACCAACGTAACCAATAGTAACTAACGTAACCAATAGTAACCAACGTAACTAATAGTAACCAACGTAACCAATAGTAACCAACGTAACTAATAGTAACCAACGTAACCAATAGTAACCAACGTAAGCAATAGAAACCAACGTAACCAATAGTAACCAACGTAACCAATAGTAAGCAACGTAACCAACGTAACCAATAGTTATAAACAATATGAAAACATTTATATAGTTGACATGTAAACAATGTTTGAAACTTTTAAACAAATCAGACATGTTGTGTAATATAGGGTACCTTTTGAAGCAATATTAAAGTACTTTTTTATTCTCTTTCACAGTTTTTCTGCTTCTACCGTAGGTCGTGACAACCCCAAACTTATCAAAGGGAGGAATGCGAGAAACTGTACAGACTTTTCGACTACTTCATCTCAACCTTTACACGAATCTTCATGTTCGACCGTGGAAACCGAACATTTTCTTGAAATGTTGGTTGATAATTCGTCGTCACTTTTACACCACCATTGTCATCACTCAATATTATTTCCTCGAATTCTTTAGTTGAAGGAGTAGATACTTCGGCTTCTGCAAAGCTAAACATTGTAAACCTTACGTCTAAGCGTAAAAGCGAAGGCCCTATTAGCGATTTACTGACTGTTGAAGCGCAAAATAGTCTAGAATTGCATAATATGTGCTTGAAGTATATTTCTTCCAAAAAAGAGGCTTAAGACGCAAAAAAACAGTGCTGTTTAGCTAAAATTTTACAACACTTACTGAGTAAATTTTTGTTAAATTTTTTGTAACAAGATTTGTGTTTTCTTTATATAATTACATTTTTACATTTTCATATATATTTTGTGTGCTAGATATTATACTGTAACATCATGTTATGCATTTTTGACATAATAAACAAACTGTAAATTTGAGTATACAATTAATTATAATGATAATAGGCCTACTATGATTATATTATTTAAAACAAAAAAACTCCTTCAAATAAAAAATGTAAATTGCTATTGTACTTAACTAACATATGCTAATCACCAATATAAGAAAAATCTTTAAAACTTATGGTTATCATAAGCCACACATCATACGTATAAGAATATAAGATATGTATAAGAAAATTCATATGCGGCATGAAACAGGCTTCAGATCTCCATAGTATTGATTTGGGGGAGGGTTTCTAACTGTGTTGCATAACAATCCGAAATACTTGAATTATGCCACTGAGGGTCGCTTGAACCCAGGGGTTTCTGCCTTTCATTAGTCGAAAGAGATTAATCGGTCGTCTTAGGATGAATAAATATGCATAATTATAACTGTGTATATTAGTTATTGCATGACAAAACTGAACAATATTGATTCCCTTGTGGCTGGAAAATATAGATTGTGTTTCCAAATCTTCAAATGTATTGATTAGCGCTTATATTTATTTTTCTGTATAATGTTGAATATGAAATGCGTAGATTTTTTCGTATTATTAGACCTGTTTGTTTATACCAGATTGACTATTAGAATTGTATTACTTCAGAAGCTTCTAAAATAATTTTTTTATACTACACGTCTATTTTGATAATTCTGATAAATAATTTAGATAAATTTTGATAAAATCGATATCAATAGAAATACAATTCATTTCCAGAAAGAAATGATAGTTCTCACTGAACAAAATGACAATAAAAGTGTTGACCATTTTTCTTTCTATATTCCTCTCTTAAACTCTACATATCATATATATGAAATAATTACTTACTTAATTAACGACATAGATAACTTAGAACAAACGGTGTTGTTGATGTGCTGCGGGATTGTTTAAGTGCCTGTATGTGATTTGAATTACTATTTATACTAGTTGATGTGTTAACAAATTAAAGAAAGAATATGGATTATAATATATAGACTAACAGAAACAAAACTAAATTATAAAATATGTGTACAAAAACGATTTTTGAATTTGTAGAATTTTGTATTGTTTTAATTATAACAATTAAAAAACGGAACAAGACAATAATAGAATTTAGATAATACGAACTTTACAAATTATAAAACTGTAGTTCTTTATAACATAATAATCCAACAATTAAAAATTACATTTTGACAATATAGATGATTTTTAATACAACAAAAAGTATTGACTTGTGACATTATAAATTGAAATATATTTACAATAATGAAAAAACACGTTGGTAAACCAAAATTGATAAAACAAAAGTCTAATTGACTGTACACAATACATATTCAAAAAAGGGAGGGTAGAGGGTATAAAGTATTTGATAAGTTATGTCGCTTACTGTACCTGTATTGAAATATTACAATGTTTTAGATTTATAATTTGAAAACAGTAATGGCTTTTTTTATTCTTAACAACTACTTGTAAGATGAATAAGAATTAAGAATAATAAAACAAACAAAAAACTTCGCATATCGTTTTATTCTAAGGGAATCTGGCGAGGATTTTCCCTTTGTGTTTTAATAATAACTTTTGTGTAAAAGATAACTTACATATTGCATATTGAATTGGAGTAAAAAGTTGTTAATAAATGAATGTTTTCAGTTAATCAATAAATCAATACAGTGAATTACTGATTCCAAATGATATAGATAATAAAGTAAAACAATTCGATGATTAAAATTATATTCGACATAATCATCTATTAAGGAGAATATTATAAATGTTCAAGTTATGAATTGTATAAAGATGCAGTAGGCCTACATTTTGAAATTGAAATTGTTGTAAAAGTTGAAATACAATAATTACTATCTTTGAATTGAAATTGTAAGCTTCCATGAGTGTGAACTTTGTGCTGTTATTGTGAAGCACCGTTTTTAACGATTACTTATATATAGTAGGTACAGTTAAATACAATATATTCCAAGTTTAAAGCATGTACATAGGCCAATAGGATAGTAGGCTTATTTGTATTGGTGCAATGAAAGTGACGCGATTCTTCAGGCCAATTATTGATTGGTGAAATAAATAATCCATAGGAGAGGCGCGAGTATGATCTCCTTTGGTGGTGATAAGAAACTGGCGCGCCCTTTATCCCTCTCATTACGTCTGTTCTCGCGAAAAACTGCAAATTGATCAGGAAAAGGCAACATATATATTAGAAAACTAGATAAGGATGCAGTGTTTGGGGGTACCTTTTGTTTTATGCAATTATCTATTATTTTCAAACAAATCAAAATGAACATGCAATCTTCATATTACTGTGATGTTAAATTTATCGTAAAGTCCATCACAGCTTGCATTAATATTTTTATTGAGGAGTATATTATGATAAAGAAGATTGCTTACTTTATTACATTAGCAAATTTTCGCAAAATATGTGATTATCGTATAATCTATTCATTTTATAATGCAATAAATTTTCTCATTGTATTCTACTGTGCGGCCACTGTACATTATACCACAACTAAATCTGCAGGATATGTTATGTTTTGCTTTTGTTTAAGTCTGTTATCACCAAAACTATTCTTCTCATACCATCCTAGTGCTTAATAAGTAAGACGCAAGAACAACAAAAAATGTCCCTTAGTAAACACCACACTAGTATGTCATAATCATACTAATCAATCAATATCATCAAATATGGTCAAAGCCTTGAACAAGCACATTTAGAAACTTAGCTTTAGCTCTTAGAAAGTCCATCAAACGAATAAAGCAGCAATTTAAAAATGCTATGTAAAAGAAATGAAAGCACATACTACCTACATTTCCATAAATACATGTAAAGTTAAATATGATGATATCCTTAAATTCTCTTCATTAAATGATAAGAGAATACATAAAACAGTTTTTAGCTTGGCAAAGAACAAACACTTGTACAATAGTTGAAATCACGCTACGTATGGAAAAGCTTCATGATTAGAAAATAATAGTGAAATGACTTTTGAGTGTGCTGACTTTTGTTTAATTATATTAAATGGATGACATGTATTAAATGTATATACTCTCTAGTTTATCTAAAACATGTATATATATATATAAGTTGTATTTAACTTTAAAAGAGTATTATGGTATTCGTTTTTTAAAAGATATTAGTAAAATGAAATAGTATGAAGACTAAAGAAATAAAACTATTAAACAATCAAGATATGGTATGCTTCAGCTACTTGGAAATGATATCTGTCTGATATAATTGACTTCTATGTAAATTGTAATTGGTTGCTGAGTTACACCGCATTAAAAATGGAAGTTAGGGGGATTAAAAATTATTAAAAAAATTAAAAGAGTAAAAATTATCATTTTCAAGATTCTAAATGAAAGGTACACCATACTTAAATTTAGATTTGATTGTTTTCTTTATAATTCATTCATTTATAAGTATAACTGAAATATTAAAATGTATAATTTTATATAAAATAAAAATATACAATTGACAAAAATTATCTAGATAATCCGTGAATGGAAGTTGTCATTTTCTTTACAGTTTAGTGAAAATGCATCGGAAATGAGAATTGAGAAAAAAATGCAACATCAATTTTTATTTTAATTATTTTAGATGTTATGATTTATGGTTTGATGTTATTAACTTACAAATAAAACAACCAAAGGTATTTTCTTTTATGATTAAAACTTGTTAAATGATTATTAAATGAAATCAGTTCATATTATATATATACAAGTATACTTGGCATAATATTATTACAATAATAAAAGAAAATTAAATCATAAAAGAAAATACCTTTACTTGTTTTATTTGTAAGTTAAAAACATCAAACCATAAATCAAAACATCTAAAATAATTAAAATGAAAATTGATGTTGCATTTTTTTCTCAATTCTCATTTTAATTATTTTATTACTAAACGGGTAGTAAAGTTCCAACACGGTTTTGTCAGATACGTTTGTAATACAGTTTGTTAAAGTTATTTCATTGAATATACAAATTAGACACAATTTAGATTAAATTATATTATTGTTAAACTTATAAAAAACTAATTAATAATTAAATGATTATATAATGGAATTGTATTAAATATATATAATTTTTAAGAATGTCAAAAAACACTAAACTATATTAGGATGTATTGTGTTGTATATATATGTATATATATAATAAAAATAGAATTTTCTCCACCGATTTGTAATTTACATATTTCATTCAAATAATATATCGGGTTATGGGTTCCTTTGGAAACAATTCACTTAGTGAGACTTATATAAAATCCCCAAAAAATATATATATATTTTTTTATCATTTAAAAAAAATTAATTTCAAAATAACTTTCAAAATATTTGAAAGGCCCTATAGGTAGAGTATGTCGTTGTATTAATTCTGATTTGTGGTTCTCCTACGATGTCGGTTAGCATTGAAGGTTGCAATTTAATTATTATAAATGTTTCTGACCGACGAGGCGGCATTTAAGTAACGAAATTTACTTAATGCATCTAACATTTTGTTCTTTTCAATATCACAGTTTGCCCAGTTGGTTTAACAGGGAGTTGTGTAAAAGCGAACAAATTCAATAAAATACCTAGTGTCGTTATGAAGCAAGACATTCAATTTACAGTTATTCCTCCTTATATGTATTCTTTGTAGAGTAGAAATAATAATAATGACATATGTTTGGAACAAATGACAACGAATATAAATAATGTAAACAAAAATTAATTTAAACACATTGAACAAATAAAAGAAACAGATAAATAAAAATAATTATATTTAAAAAAAAATTATCCACAATAAAATTACATTGATTTTTGGTTTGAGTTTAATGATTAGATATATTTCTTTCATAAAAGGTTTGCCGTTGTTAGCATATAATATATATATATATATATATATATTTATTTATATATTTGAATTTCTTTTGATTTCCTTGTTTTTTATTTAATATTTAAATATGCCTTTTGCAAAGAGTAGTTCTATTACATTGCATGTAAATGCAAAACTTCGATTAAATGCACGACCAAATCAAACGCATAAGATATTCATCATCTATTATTAAGGTAATATTAAATCGTCAAATGGTTTATTATCTATATTTTATGAGGTACGTACGTATCTGTTCACTTAATCTCATCTCGCCAACTCTTTGTTCTACATGTTTGTTGATTATTATTTTAGCCTAATGCTGCATATTTAAAATTCCTTACGACTCATTGCACCTCGTATTCATATTTGAAAAGCCAAATAGGTATATGATAGATCCATCCATAGCAACTACACAAATACCACCTGATATCAGCTTAAATGGAGACATCACACCTTACATAATGCGTTCATTCTTCTCTACATGACTCCTCATTTTGTATAACAATAATAAACTTACTTTTATGTTAAAGCCTTCTTAATACCCGATTATCACTAAGTTTTAACATTTTTGTGTGATATCATGGCCATAGTATGGTTAGTTAAAAAAAATTAAATTCATCTAATAAGTCACACAGATATAATTTATAGCTTTAGAAAAATTATTGAAGGTCATTCATGGGGTAGGCACTTTTCAAAAATAATTAATTATGAGCGTAAGCTCTTAATTACATGGTACATTTCCATTTCTACATGCTCCATTTCTAGGAGTAAATGTCAGTAGTACAAGGAGGGTGGATTGTGGCACACCATGTGACCTTTGACCACGGCCCTACCCCCCTAAACTACCCTAACCCCTTATCCACCTAACCCTCCCCTCATCTCCTACACCCCCTGTTTACAATCAGGATCATTATGGATCATAAGTTACCCCAAATCTTTCATTGTCTATAACTTTTCAGTGTAGTAACCTATAACAACCACCGTTGGTATGATGACTTACAAATATAAGATAAATATGTTTATACTACTTATACATATTTGTAAGTGGTATACAACCTTTACAATTTAAATTAGGGTCTAATTTAATTATAAACTTATTATTTAATTATACAAATTGTTTTTAGAGCATTTACTAATTTTTGACGAATAATGAAGTCATTCCTAACGTCATTTTTGTTTTTAGACTATAACTTTTGATGTTTACAACTTATAACAACCAAACTTGGTATATTTGATGACTCACCAACAAAAACAAATCGTTCATACTACTTTTTTGTTGTTGTAAGTAGTAAAACATTTTAAATTTGTTTTTAATTACATATTAAATTAATAAAATAAATATAGAATATTGTCATTAAAATTCATTAAATTTTTTGAAAATGGCCTCAGATTTGACTAATTTATAGACATTTTAATGAATTACAGCAGATTAAATATATATATATATATTTTTAAATTAAATAGTTAGACTATTGTAATAGCTATGAGTCAGTGCCCACTTTTTCGGAAATCGGTAGAAATTTGACAAAGACAAAAAAAGTTAACATTTAAAACTTAATTGACCGACATAATGCCGCTTGTGCACTGTTGCTTTTGAAAATATAGATCTTGTATTTATATAACTCATAATATGTTTTACTGGCAAATTTTACTAGCATATAATATATCATAGTATATTTAATCATATACATAATGTATCTAATAATATAAATAATATATTTAATCATATCAATAATATATTTAATCGTTTAAAACATATGTTTGATCATATAAATAATATATTTATTCATATAAATAATATGTTTAATCATATAAATAATATATTTAATCTTATAAATAATATATTTAATCTTATAAATAATATATTTAATCTTATAACTAATATATTTAATCATGTAAATAATATATGTAATCATATAAATAATATATTTAATCATATAAATAATATATTTAATCACATAAATAATATATTTAATCATATAAATTATATACTAAATGCTATAAATAATATATTTACTCATATAAATATCATCATAAAATGCTATAAATCGAATATAAATGTAAATCAATCCAGGCATAACCTCTCACTATTAATTATTTCTCTTATTAAATAAACATGTGTCTTTGTTAGTCCCAGTTGCAAATAAAACAATTGTCGTTGTAGGATCGTTGAATCGTGGGATCATTTGGTGCACAATATGCTTCCTTCTTTATATTTTGTGACTGGTGAAACAAAAAAATAATCATAAATCTTAAGTCTTACCATATGGCACATATTTATTTAATTGCTGCAGAAAATATTACTCAGCCGTTTTTCCTATGTGTAACTTTTTATTAATTATGTTTCATATAATTAATATATTAAACTATCATTTGTCCCCGCATGCAGGTGATTGTAATATATCTACTTTTTAATTAATATCTTGTTTCCAATGAGTTATTTTTTATAATTTTATAACTAATTAATGCAATAGAGCATCAATATCCCTGGAAACTTATTTATGACGTTAGAAGTTTGTCATTAGCTGCTCTACGGGTGATACTTTGGTAGAAGATTTAATAACTGTTGCTTTGACATTCAGTAAAAATCCTCTAAAATTCGTCAATAAATTAGACAGACTGTCCACGTACATATCCATTACACATTCCATGTCAGGTTAGGTCATTATTGTTTTGAAAATAACTAATTGATTTCAAGATAGTTGAATGATTAAGATGTTATGATTAGTAAGAAAGTCAGACGAGTATTTGTTTGTAAGTGTAAATGATCATATTAATCTAATGACCTAATTATAACCATGTTTATTGCAGCAGTATGGCGAGACAAACACAAACATTATCAACCTAAATAATAGTAAAAGTCCGCTAAAAGTCAGCATACTTGATCTACCGCTCCAGGGCGCCAAGGTTGTCTGAATGTTGACGAATCTACCGCGGTAGTCGTCGAAAGGGAGCTCCAGTGGCTGCCTCGAATCTTCCAAAGTATCATCCGGTTGAACGACGCGACCACCTCTGTCTGAATGAGTTGAATGGATTCCAGAGGGAATAATCAATTAAAGAAATTTAATGAAGTAAGAGAATAAATGGGTTAACTAAAAGAGAAAAATTAGTTAAAAATAGAAAATGTACTCAATTGCCCATTATTGACATTAATTGGGTTATTATTTTAAAATAATTTATCGTATGGGAGTACATTTTCTATTTTGAAACGTCGACTAATTTAAAACTTGTTTTCTATTTTTAATTTATCGCATCCACAACTTTATTTCGTTTAACATAGTATTCATAGTAATCAATGGATAGATGTACATATATAAAATGAATCGTTAATGAGCGAATATATATATATATATTTGTATATGTATGTTATAATCGATAAGCAATGATTATTATAAATTAATAAATACTAACAAATAAAACTTTCAACACACTGAATATTGTAAGAAAATCGTACATTTTATTAATGTAATACTAATATTGCAATGTATAGTACCCTTTTTTATCGTTATGGATTCCTTCATTCTATAACAATATTAGTTATTGAACATTTAATTTACAATGATTTTTTAGAAAATAAAGTGGGACAAATCTTCCTTATTGGAGAAACATATTTTGTTCGCAATTGCATGTGTTTACTGTTTATTTAAAAAAATTAAGAAATCAATACATGTAATAGACATGATATGAATTAATAAATTATTTGTGATGCTCTTTCGATAATGGAATATATATATACTGAAATATTGATTTGATTTAATTCGGAAACGTGATTTGTTTAATATTAATATGCTGTCTATTACATACAATTTGTTATAATGTAATGTAATATATCACGAAATGCATTTTTAAATTATACATCATTGCGCCCTTCTTATGCAGGTATTAATATCATTAACAATAGGAATACATTTGAATACATAATAATACCTATTTTGAATTTAAAAAGTCATGAAATAAAGATGAAACGTAAGTTATATATGTCACATTCCTTACAGTCAAATGAAATATCAAAGACGCAGTAAAGTACAATTTTGGTAATTGCGCCATTCATATCTGTCCTCTCGAACTTCCTATTTCTTGTAGTTCATATCAGTTTTGAAATTAATTTAATGTTCTTGTTATTGTAATAATGCTTATTTTAAAAACCGATATTCGCATGTTGACATGCTCATTTTGCATTATAATATCTATATATTGTTAAACTGCTAAACACTGTTCATCATGCGCATGTGAACTCATTTTGCAACTGTTAAAGAATTTGCCGTTTTATAATGAGTTCTGTCCCCAGAGAAGTTTCGCTTCTGTCCTTATAGTTAATAATTATGTATGAGGAAGGTGTGCAGTATGTCGTATCATATATAGATAATTCACATAACTATACAGCAAATAGCGTCATGTGATTCTTCAGATGTGATTCGCATTGATATTACTGCCATTTTTGTCTTCGGATAAATTTATTTAATTAGTTTTTTTTCCAATTTGACTCAAATACTGCAACATTTACAGAAAATGCATAAATAGGCCTACTTATAAAAAATTAGCAATTGGTTAATTTTCATTTTCTGCTAATAATAATTATTATAGTATACATATACAGTAATGCGGGATATGTGACAAAATAGTTCCAAACTGTCCCATTCATTGCTAACTAAGGGTGTAATATGAATAGGCCTATTGTAGTTAGACACTTATTTATTTAGTTTTACATTCTCTATCATTAAATGGTATACTTACATTGCCTAACCTAAATTGAACAATATTTCACTTTTAAAAATTCTAAATATATATTCAAATTAAAAGATAGAAACTAAGATATCATTCAAATTCGCATAATTCTATACTATGGAATAGACATTTGCGCGGCATACAATAGAAATAACAACTGTCAGTTCAATGTATGTACAATTATAAGGACAAACATAAACACAGTCCACTAATTTTGCATTCATGAATGTCGAGTAGAAGTCACTGGATATGGTAACAAAAGAAACAGAGTAAAAATGAACCTGTCTGTCGTTAACCTTGCAATCGCCATTTCTTCTCTGAAACAGTTATGAAACAAACTATTCGAACAAATCAGATCGCCTCTTTAATGTGTGCATCGAACTTCGAAGACGTAAGTTGCTTGGTTACCAGTAGTTGGCTTGGTTACTAGGTGCTTGTTTGGTTCAAATTTGGGTTAACTTGATGGACACTATTTTTAAGCATAAATGCAGCAAGTATGATTTAGTTGATGGAACCGTTTTTCAATAAATGATCCTAAAAATTTGCACCATTATTATACATCCAATTCCGAAGCAAACAGACAAAACTACTGTATTTTGATCGAATTCGAGTCTTGGTTTTGTTACACCAGCGTTGTACTTTCTCAACTGGTTCAACAGCAAAATGATTGCTTATACTGAGATAAAAGCACAATTGTCATTTCTACAATTGACTGCCATATATGTTCGTTTTTCTCGCACATCTTTATTTTTTGACATATTAAACTGTGCCTGTTCGACTATAATTGTTTCATTTTCTTCAAAACCATGTCGATATATGTACTTATTCAACTAATTTTGTATGGAGGTAAAAATGGTTAAAATAGTCATAAAATTAATATCCTGCTGTAAAATGGGTAAGTTTGATTTTACATTGCGCAATATTATAGATATTCCAAGTCCTTAATCTAAACAACAAGGTACAATATCCGTACTCAAAACGAATAGTCTATCCTCGACTAATTCGTTTTAATTAATGTTGGGTAAAAAGGTATAATTGGTTCATCCATTCTGGATGTATATTCTGGAGCAGTGAGTAATTTATGAAGCGCGCCCACTTCACCAATGACTCTTACAATAATCCACGGTCTCTCACGCGCGTTTCATACCAAACGAACCCCTTGAGGGTCGCTAACTCTCGACTAGCACAGTTGTTAGCCAGGAACGGGACAGTCTGAGAGCGTGCTCGAACCTGTTCCGAGATAAAATCCCTTGTCATCCGCAAACCCGCCTCTTAACCACTCGGCCATTCCAACCGAATATAGTTTTCAAAACAATTAGTTCAATTAATTATTGTATAAAAAGATAACCAACAGGGTGAAGATCTTCTTCAACATAAAATGGTGTGTCCGGAATAGTCCAGGAGCATTAGGATAAAAAAGGGAAATAACTGTTATAAATCTGATTTTTTCAAAATAGTTCAGGAATATCATCTTAAATAACATATTAAAAGCCCAAAAAAATCCACCTGGAGCTTAACTCAAAAATC
>JAUZND010031170.1:0-22906 GCA_034780555.1 Coelogynopora nodosa
GTCCACAAGCGTGCCTACACTACCCGCCCCGAGCTGATTGCAGCAGTGCAGCAGATATGGCACAATGATGTTGACATAATAAGGATGATTCAAAATACCTATAGAACAATGCCAAATCGTGCCGCCAAACTCAGTCGCGCTAGGGGAGGTTACACTGGATATTTAAACTTTCTTGTACACTGGAACTCTTTTTTAGACTATATTTTATCTTAGCTATGGGTACTTTAATTATGCTTTAAATAAATTACTTGTAAAAAAAATTATCTCATATTAATCTAAAATTATCTAAAATTTTACTGGGGTTGTAATTAATTTGCACAGTACTGTAGGTTATGTTTTGATACTTTTGAGGTCATTTGCAAACATGCTTTTTAATATTTCCAAGTGAGAATAGTTACATAATTTTGGTAAATATTATACCCCAATAAATAGTAGGTTATTACATACTAGTTAATTTAGTTCGACAATTAAATAGTCATGCAAAAAGCTAGATGGAGGTGCCTACTTGTCACCTTCGATTCTAA
This sequence comes from Coelogynopora nodosa, assembly GCA_034780555.1. Lineage (NCBI taxonomy): Eukaryota > Metazoa > Platyhelminthes > Proseriata > Coelogynoporidae > Coelogynopora > Coelogynopora nodosa. The sequence goes on from JAUZND010031170.1 coordinate 525, forward strand.
TACCTCCCAAAGTTATATCAAAACGTTTCTCGCTTTTGGGTTACTCTAAGTATTAGTATAAATATTATATTTTTTCATACAAAATTGTAGTTATTATTTTAATAATTTTTATACTAAGCCTATAGTTGAATTAGCATACAGTATAACAATCTTATTTGCTTCATTATTCACTTCTAAAAAATAAACTTAAATTTATACTACAATGATATACTTCAATTATTAATTATGAATTACAAATATAATTTTGTTATACTATTTATAAAAAAAACGTTGAATTACAATAATTGATGTTTATTTACTTACTCGTTGTGGTTTTCTCGATTCAATTTATCAACAAATATTGTCTGGAACATAGCAAAGATGAGAATTGATAAGCATGGTAAGCAAAAGCATATAGCAAAAAGGTTAAATAATATAACGAAAACATAGTTAAATAGTTATGTTTAAGATGATGTTGAGGTCTTTAGTCTTACAATTTTCTAATTTAAAATTTGGTCAACACTGAACAAATTACAACTTATTATGATTTGAAGACCACTTATTCTAATGAATAACGTACCAATTTCACATTATACTGAATCAATTAATGTCTTTACTCATATGATAATCAAGACTTCAGATTTGAAAATAGAAATAAACAATTTTTTCAAGTTTAGTTGATAATAGTGAATTACTATTTTTTTCAGTGTATTTTTATGAAAGGCCTATCCGTGACTAATCAAATTCCATTGTTTTGAGCACAAGAAAATAGAGTTATAATACCAGCGTATTGTACTTATATGTATACAGTGTCACCTATATTCTACTGTTAAAATAATGATATTACACCAATAAAATAAAGGCTTTACTTATTTCTAACGATACCATTTTTTAGGTCAAAATCCATAAAATCAAAGGTATAAATTTTCATTATTTGAAAGAATAAAGCGACTGAAACATATATACATGTAAATATACATGTAATGTAAATTGTAATTCCTTTAATTCTATAAACATTTCATTTAGGTTTGATATTATACGTTTTCATTTATGCTATCTTATTGTAATATAAAAATTTGTTAGCGTAGTCTGTTAATGAGTCGATAATTTTATTTATCTCATAACAGAAAGGGAATAATCATTGTATTTCAGTTATTTTTTGTAGTCACATTGACTAATTGTCACATTGTTTAAAAGTATTTTTTAAGTGTTACATATCATAATATGCATGTTTTATTTTCTAGTAAATCAGTAAACTCATTTATAATAATATGTTATGGCCTTATTAGAATAGAATTTCAAAGTTTCAACTTTAAACTTTCCAAATATATTTGTAAAATCAGCAGCGTTTATAATTAACTGATATGATTGTTGTGATCACATCAATATCACAACACTTTATCAGAGTCAGAAATTGTTGAAATCAAAAATTTAAATCACTTATGCAGTAATGTAAAAACTATTTTTTTAGTAAATAAGTCCAAATAAAATATTATTACATAGAAAATGCTTAATGGGAAATCATTACTTATATTTACAAGTGCTTTTAAACAAGATAGTGATAAGTTATACTAGCGGTGCACGAAATTATTCAAAAGTAAACATCCAAAGATACTGAACGATTAAAAATGACACTAACTTTAAATTGAAAAGAGGGTATGTACATGGAGAAGTTTATTTTAAAACATTTACATGCACTAATGTATAGCACCATCTTATCATATTTACATTTATAACAAACAAAACAGTAGTTAATCATAAATTCAAAACAGGAATAAAATTCGAACATCTAAAACGAAAAAAAAACTTGAATTTTAGAGAGAGACAAGTGAAGTAGATATAAAAACTTATATATGAAAATAAACATGTCACTTGATAGGCTTTTTGCTGTCTGCACATGAAAATCTCAAATAAAATTAACATAATGTATAATATTTAAAACTTTTGAGACAAGACTTCTAGGATTAAAATTAATTAAAACGATAAAAATTTATTACATAATGTAATAAATTTCGAATAAATAATATAGACAGTTACAAACAGTGTACAGTTCCAAAGCTTTTTTGAAAAAAAATCGCTACCTGTCGAATAAAACATATTTTACATTTTTCGTGTTATTCATACTATAATATTTTACATAATTTTTAAATTCATGTCATCTTCGTGGATTATACAACAAAATTAACAGATAAAACATGATATCATCATTCAATTTAACTAACAAAAAGTAGGATATACTACACATATAAATATAGTTGTAATATGCCCATAATATAGTAAGACAGGTTAAATTACAATTTCACAATCAATATTAACAGAATTTAACGATTGACATAACACATCATAATTAAAAAGATACATTTCTCTTCGAGAAACTTGACGATATATAATATAAAAGAGGCAATGGGTAAATGAACCCTCACAATTGTTACATAAATGCCGACATCGTAATTCAATTTCAGATAGTTTTCAAATAGGGGTCAAGGACTAGGCCCAGAAATATAAGGCCCAAGAAACTGACGAACATTAAATTTAACTTTGTTTCTTAAAAAATGTACTTGTTGTATTGACAGTAGTCTAATACTAATCTTCATTAGCTAATAATAAAAATATGTGGAAAGGATATACATATATTTCCTTTATGTAGTTGATAATAATATACTTATATTACAATACTACAAAGGTGTCGAAATGAAAAAATAACAAAATAATAGTTATTAACAACAAAACAAGCAGTGCCCTAATAAACATATTACATAATGAAATATTATAATATTTAATATTGATAATTATCAATATTAAATGACATTATAAATACGATTTCCATAGTAATAATTACTTTGATGCTAAGTCAAAATAATTTTTTGAATATCGTTGGAAGTGACAGTGACAGCACAACAACTAACAAATATATTATGATATCATTATTATCATTATTACGCATTTTTGGCATTGTGGTATTTGGATGAGCATAAACATTGTCGGTATTGTATAATACATGGAATTTACTTTACTAAATGTAAATTAAGTATTACGTTTTTTTAAATTAAATAAGGTAAAATATGTGCTATTTTTCATAAAATGGTAACATTTGTGGTATATGTGAGAATGCTTCAACTTTGTGGGATACTTTGTCAAAACATAGGTTTAGCACTAATATTTATTTATGATGGTTTACATCTCTGACTTTGAATGTATTTATCACAGATATTGTCATTAAATATATACTATACTATACTATATCATACCATATCAGCAATGTATAACGAATCAAGCGACATAATAATGAATCTAATAAAATATTAAATTTAATTGTTCCAACCGACAAATCAATAAATAATGGATATTACACTACAATAATATATCATAACACCTCATGGATTCATTACAATGAAACTACTATTGAATGCTTAATTGACAGGGCAGCAAAGAACTTATCTATTCTGATAATATTTTAAACACTATTAATTCTACAGATCTTCATCAAATTAAATTGTATATAGATATTTAATATTTTCAGTTCATAAATTTAAAAATTGTAAAATCATTTTAATTTTAATCAGATTTTATTCTTTAAATGTATTCAAATCAAATGATTTATATTAATCTAAATATTTTATAAAATTGTTGTTTTACTTATTAATGAAATTCCTTAAAGTGAAAGCGAAAGCAGTCGGAATATTTGCTCTCTAATCATTTGTTTGGAACCCCAATCATCACAATTAATGTTGTGACTGTGCAAAAAATCTGGACAAATCAAATTAACTCCCAAACACCTTTATCCTATACCACTAAATAGGCCTTAGTTGATTTAGATTTAAATAAATACAAAATGTAATCAAAATAAGAAAGTAGAAAAATATCGACCAGAAAACAATCTGAAATAAGATGAAAAGCCCATATACAATTAGACAAACTGAGAACCAACCAACTTACTCCATGGTGTTCTAATTCTTTTACAGATTTCACAATTAACGGCATTTTAGAACCCTCCATAACACAGACTCTTTCCACCGGACGAATATCAAAAACCTTCGACAAAATTTGGTAGAAATCCTCTAAAACGTAAAGTGAAAAAATCATAATTCAGTACTTAAATAAATACTTTTATTCCATAAAATATCAATAATATTAATACATAAAGGAAAAGTAATAGCAAAATGATGTCTCATAAATAACGAAAAACTAAATAATAAAAAACGCATAATTTAAAAATTAAACAATAATTCAATAAATTTGTCAAATATATTGCAGAATATACTATTTTATTAAACAATTACAGTAAATAGTAAATATAATCTTTCTTCAAAGAATTATCACAGATTGGAGACATATAAGAATCCTATATTATTTGTAAAAAATATTTGTAATAAAAAATATTAAAAATATATAATATAATTCTAAAATAAAGAGTTTAAAAGTTTAAATGTTGCTTGATGTCTATTTATATAATTTCGATAATATCAAGTAACTATTTAACATTAGAATACTGAAGAGATCCAATAAGATCGAAAGCGATCTAGTACATAAAAAGTCAAATCTCGCATTATACAAATATTGTTTTATTTTATGATAAAAAAGTGGTATAATAAAACTAAATTGTATAATTATATAATATACACATACTTACTACTTAAACTATATTTAAATAAATTTTAAAAACTTATTATTTGAATTTGAAGTAATTATTAAAACTACGAAACATGTAACACTGAAAAGAAGAATTTATATAGTATTTTACGTAATGATGTATCTAAAAAATTAATTAAATATATTCAAATCTCGTATCCGAATTTGAAATACACAATAGTGAACGGAAGGTATTTGTGTGTAGTGTATTTGTGTGTAGTAGTGTATTACCAATACATCAATAAGTCACCTGCACATCGAAATAATTGAGTTGTTTAGTCAGTAATTATTTTGACGTTAATTTTGACAGTATTTTTACTCCATTGACAGTAATTTTCATAATATTATAGTACCTGATTTTCATACAATTTGCTTTCTAATTAGTGATTACAATATAATATTTTTAAAAACATACTATCAATCACATTAAAGGTGTGGATCTACTATAATGTAGATGCAATCTCAACTAAAATGAATTAAATATTCATCTAATATATGTATAACTGCTAAAGAGATCCAATGAGATCGAAAGTGCTCATAGTACTTGGAGAAGAAATAGTATTTCATATAAATAGAATTTGACCTTAAACCTTTGTTAAACCTTTGTTTGACCTAATTAAAAATATATATTGTTATCAATTAAACTTTGTCAGATATTTTTCCCACAAAGAAATAGATTCTTGTCACGGAATGTACTGACTACACAATAATTGCAGCATTTTTTCAAAAGAAAACATGCGTTCTATTTTTTGTTAATTCGCGTAATGTGCTATTTTATTAAGTATAATAATATATATTAATAATCATTTTTGTTTGAAGAAAAATCACAAGTTAAAGATATCGATGAATTTATATTATTAGTTTGGAATATTTGAATTTCAATTAATGGATTAGACATTATGAAGGCATCTTTATGGGACATTATGAAGGCATCTTTATGAGACATCTGATAAACCATGAGGCAATATGAGACATGTTTTGAAGAAATATGTAGCGGAATGCTGATTTGTATAATTTCGATAAAAAGTTATTGTGTCATAATTATTTAGCTATTTCAAATAAAATTAATTAAATATTTAACTAACATATACGTATTACTAAAGAGATCTAATAAGATCGAAGTACTCAAAGAAGTCAAATTGTGCATTATATTTATATAATAATATTAATATTCACGCCTAAAAATATATTAAAGTTGGCCTGTTATAAATATGGGAGGAAGAATGTGATGGGTATAATACGACGACTGTACAGTGACTAACAAACTTGTGATGTATAAAGACTTTGATTGTATTTTATTGAGATAAATAAAAGGAAAATCTCGACCTCGCACCACGCTCTATCAACAAAATTAGGATTGGTAAGATATTTTTAAGTGTTGTGAAAGTGTGGTGAATTTAAATGCTTTCTGGAGGCTGAGATGATTTCATTATTTTGAAGTAAAAAATGTGTAAATTGTAAAGATATTAATATTATATTTATAAATACACATGAGACAAAAAAGAATAATTATCTTGAATTCTCACCAATAGGAAGAAGCTGGTCAAAACATAATTCCTTCCCTGGCGTATAACCGGTTGATTTAACACCAAAAAATATGCACTTAACCGGATTCAGTTGAAACGAAAAAGTATCCTTTGTTTCATAAACGGCGATAGTTATAACGGTATGCTCATCTTTAGGCTGTTGTATCCCGTAACAGTGAACCAGAGCATCCCATGCTTTTTTTGGTACAATAACATCTCCCTCAACTAAATCTGAAGAGAAGATGTCAATTTTGATTTTGAATAATTTAATTGGTAGTATGGTTGATAAGAGGACAAAGAAATAATTTATAATAATAATAGAAAAAATCCATTTATAGATTGTTGCTATAAAAATATAGCAAAAATATGTAAAATATACTGAAAATTAAATAATATTTTAACACTTTTTCATACATAATATATGATTATCAAAGAAATAAAATTTTGTCAAATACATTCGATTAAATATAACACAAATTACATGTGATTTCTCGACAACTAATTTATATTAATAAGTTTTTTAAATAATAAAATAGTGCATAAATTACAGCAAAATAGATATACTTAAAAATCAATAAAATAATTAGCTAATTATAAACTTTAATTTTTTTTTTATTTTTGAACGCAAATACTTAAACTTAATAATATGATCAATTTATAAATCTATCAAATCAATAAAATCATATATAATTACGAAACTGTTTGCATAGACAGATTAATATATATTATAATAAAAGAAAATGTAACGTAATTTAGCATCATTTTTATTTAATATAAAACATTTGATAAAGCTAAAAACATTCTCGAAAAATTGAGAAATTATTTTATAAAAGCACAATAAAAATAAAATAATTTTCTGAAATAATTTTAATAAATATACTAATAATACATTTTCTATTAAAATTATATTTCAATAAAGTAATGTATACCGGTTGTGTGTCGGTGCAGCAATTCCGAGTTGTCTACTGGTCCCGGGTGGATGCTTTCGCCGGAAGCACTGTCATCGAAATTAACCGATTTCTTCCATCTCTCCCACCAGTCCTTGGCAATTACATAGCTGAGACAGAAGAAGTGTTAATAGTATATATGAGTAGCCTATTAACTATTTTAGAACTTCTACAAATTAGAAAACCATAACGACTGGTATCCGTATTCCAATCTCCTTAAAATGTTATTCGCTACTGATTCTGATTCAAATAATCAATATAGGTAGGCTGCATAATTTAGCAGCATAAAAGTGTAACATTAAGTAAGAAAGACAATAAGTTTTCTTACTTTAATAATGATATTCAAATACAACTACTCATTCAGTATTGATTTTGGAGCCCACTATACCTCTGTGCCTCCCCTTGAAACGATGCAAGTAGTAGTTCAATAGCTCAACAATAACAAGGATGTATGGTTACAATTTAAACATGATCATATTTCTTTTTTAAGCTATCTAGTGGCTATACCGTTGCTCCTCAAACATATAGAAATGTTATAGCAAGAAATATAGGAGTTTTATTTATAAAGTACATTATTTACATCAAGTTATAATAATTATTTTTACTAAATAACTAATTAATATTCAAAATATATAACTGGTTCATATTAATCCAATTAATTATCAAGTTATCTTTATAAACAAACATAATACAAATGTAATATAAAGCTTTAAACGGAAATAAAAAACTAACCATTTAAGAATTAGAACTTACAAAAGAAAAGTTTTATTTAGGAAGTAAATATCTTACAGTGAAATAGGAAAAAAATGACTGATCAAAATAACATTTAGAAAGCTTAATTTTTTTCATATTCTGTTATGCGTTTTGTGTCTGTAATTAATTAAAATTTTGTCATTTCAAGCATTGCCCATGCACAATTAAGTGTGAGGTAGTTGTTAGTGATGGCTGTATTTAATTTTCCACTTTCATTGATGCTGTAGATAGTTCCATTTCTCTCTGTATAAATTTGTCAACTTTAGCCAACTGTTCTAATGTCAGTCTATGTTAAGCTTCTTCTTCTAACACTTTTTTAAAGTAATTATTTGTTGAGCTTCCACGTTTTTCGATATATGAGTTGTAAGCAGTTTTTGCATTGAGGATCACGTCAAGTAGATTTTTATAATAGGTCACTTTGTTAGGTCTCCTTGATGATTTAAATCATTCTCTTTTGTAAGGCTTTTATACTTGTATATAAGTAAGAAAAGCAACGCTGGTTGCCATTAGGGTTGATCCATATATTATATAACGGTTGGGGGTGGGGGGTATGTGGTTCAGGCTTTTGTCATATCTGCGATATAAAAATGGGGTGGTGATCTGAACAAAGTGTTACATAACGCTAGTTAATATTTTATATCCCATATAATAATACCTGCGTACAGCAGATTTTAGAATCTTCAAACTCATATATTTTAATACACTTTTAGAGTCAATAAAAATTTAATGATTTTTAAAATAAAAATAAAACCCTACGTTTTGTTAATGTTACAATATTTGTATTGGTATATAAATAAAGTTAAGTATATTTACAGGTGGGTCAGGAATCAAAGCGTTATATAACGGGGTGGCTGGGTAGTTTGGCCTTACGTTATTTTGCGTTATAAGTGTGTAGGTGGGTGAGTAAGAAAAGGATAAGTATCACGTTAAATAATATACAGATCACCCCTTATAAGCTTTTTTGCAATGGAACCTTATATGAAACTCTATCTGCCAAGTACATCTGTTAACTCTTTTAAGTACTGTCAAGAGATATAGTTAGTGAATACTTGAATTTGTGTATATGGAACAGTGGTTTAATTAAAAAAGTTTGGAACTATTGTGAAACTAAAGAGAAAAAATAAAACATCATGATTCAACGTCACAATATTTAAATGCAACCAGTCAATCATGCAAATTAAAATCATTTTGGGAAAAACTACACTAACTATTTGAAAATGTAATCGAAATAAAGATATAGCATTTTCTTTTAAATAATAGGAAATACAGTAGCGGCATCACTCTTGCATTTAAACTCTAGCGCAATACTCAATGACGGAAGAACGGAATTGTAAAAAAAATTTGACAACACATTTAACTTTACTATTAACCTAAAAAAACTCAATATTATACCCGCTTAATCAAAGCTTAATACCCGCTAGACCATAACATCAAATTTTAAATCAAACTGCCAACAAATACACAATTCAATTTATACAATCTTTACCGTATATTCAACAGAATATACATACTGTAAATTTAAATGCTACTGCAAACGCAAATTTAATTGCACATTCAACGGATGTAATTCAACTGCCGCTTCAAATACAGATTTAACTGCAGGTTCAAACTCAGATTCAACTGATAATTCAAACTCAGAATCAACCGTAAATTCAAACTCAGAATCAACCGTAAATTCAAACTCAGAATCAACCGTAAATTCAAACTCAGATTCAACTGATAATTCAAACGTAGATTTAACCGCCAAATCAAACCACCCATTTAGCCGCAGACTCTAGGGAAAACTCAACTAATAGTTACCTCACAAACACAATCAACATTATCAATGAAAAAAATACATCATTTAAATTTCCATTTATACCCAATCAACTTGATTGAAAAATTACAAACATCCGTCTCAGCATATATTATTGTCCGCAATTCCAAAATCATACGATAACTTGTGTTTTAATGAAGCAAACCTAATCGAGAACAATCCGTGATAAATTAATTAATTGAATGTCGGGAAACCTCTAATGTTTTAATCCCAAACTTTAATTCACAAACTTTTATATGCACATTTAATAATTATTATTTTACTATCATTAAACGTATCATTGATACAATTTTGCAACCATTTTTCGATCTGTTAAACCAAATTTGTATCTTTGAAAATAGCGTTATACCTCTGAAATATTAGATTACTTATAATTAGCAGCTACTGAATTCTAATTAGCTACTGTATCTAAAATTAATTATATAACACAACTAACCAGTTAAAAATATTAATCTTTGAATTAATCAATCACACAATGATTTTCCCGTACTAAATGATGTTCAGATGCTTATAAACTTTAAAATAAATAAGAAACTGATATACATTTTTAATAATTTTCAAATATGGAACCCTTCTTTATAATGTTAAAATTACCATAAAGGGACAACAGAATTCTGCTATTTAGAAAATGTATTCTATTTTTTGTTAACTAAAACAAATAGACCGAGAGCTATAACATTTCAAATGAAGATGTATAGAAAATGGATAAAACTTTCCAAATTATGGTGATTTTGTGTACACGTTTTTATTTCTAAAAATGCTCTTGGTAACATTAAATGTATGTTTACCCAACTGCGTCCTTCTTAACAACCTTGTCAATTTCTTCTTTGACGATGTCACGCGTTTCTTCTGGTTTAATTTGCTCTGGAAATAACATGAGCACATATATAATATGAAAATTAAATTATATTTATCATTAATGTCAATTAAACGGAACGTGTGATATATATTAGATTAATACATAAAAATATATATCAAATTTGTATTGTTAATCTACATCTACATCCGCCAACAATGGACACCATATTCTACAATCTGGAACCAAGTTGGTTTAAATGCGATAAAAATATAATGATCAAATGTAAACCTAATTCAAACTTCATGTTTCATTTACATGTTTTTTTACAAATTAATAATTTAAATGATAAATTATGGAAATATTCATGTACACACGCAAACCAGTAAATTGCCGCTGAGGGTCCAAAGTCCAGCACAATTTTTTTAATCACACCTTGCCTTTTTTAATTATAAATGTCAATTACACGTATTATTTTAAAGATTTGGTCGTTACATCACTGTTATTTTGCCTAGTGCATTTGGTAGACTGTCTGTCTACAGGTTTATATATACATATAAGTAGGCCTATATTATAATTATATTAAATACAATTATTTACATAAATAGAAACTATGTCATTTTGATTGTAAATATTTTTTAAAACTAATAATTATGGTTTGATATATTATAATCATTTTGTTTGATCATTATCGAGTTTAGGCTTGTACTTTTCCGTTACATTTTTTTTTTACAAAATGTAGTTAATATTTGGCAATTGCTTAGATCATGTTTATTCTTATTTGTCATATTTGATTTGTTTTGGTGGTTTTAAGGAGTGGAATAGAATGTTGCTATTTACGATTAAACAATTGTACAGCACACACCACACACACACACATTCATCAAGGTGGACGACGAAAAGGGCTTTCTTGGACTCAAACATGTTATATACATTATCTGAATCTTTCACCACAATAGTAGTAATACGATTATACGACTCGATGAATACCTAAAACCACATACTGCAATGCAGAATATTATAGTATTATAATTACATTTTTAAAATAATAAACTTTTCGTTTTCTCTTTCAAGAAGAAAAAATAGTCGTATCATGCTACTAGCCAAGTAAATTTTATTTAAACTTTATATGAATTTAAAGCTGCAACTAGTGCGGTATAGGAAACTATTGTAACATAATAATAATAACATAATATGATATAATAATATTAGATTAATATAAGTTACATATATTTGAAGAAATTCTTTTATTTTTTCTAACTTCATAGTAGACAATTTTGAAAACTAATATAATGACAGTAAAATAATAAGTAAAAAACACATTCGCTAATTATTTAATAAAGTTAATAAATCATATATATATTATACATTTAACCTATTTAAAAATTAAAATCTTACTTTTTGCAGCACCGAAGAAGTTGGCAACTCTGAAAAAATAAGAGATGTACAAAAATACTCAAATAATTACATAAATAACTTTAAAACAAGAAATTTGTTATACTATATATAGTATAAAACTACAAATCATAACAAAATTTAATATGTAATTTGTGATAAATTAAACCAACCGAAAAATTCTTTATATATTGTAAATGTTTTGAATAGGATAACGTGTAATGAATTTTGGTGTTAGTTAGCAAAGCAATGTGTACTAAGCTAGCCTTAGTTAACTCAGTATTTCACAGAATATCTGCGAATGCAGTTTTATGGGTTTCCTCAGTTCATTGTTTTGCTTGTTTTTCCAATTCACAAATCAATTCTTCATAATAACCTTGGAACCAATTACGAAATATAGTGGAACTAAATCAATATTTTGCACAAATTCAGTTATTATTTATTCCAATTTTTGAATTATATATTTTTTTAATTCCCACTATAACCATCCTACATTGTTCAAACTGGTTTTAAATTAAAATAATAAAACAGTTCTAAACTTTAAAATGATTTTTCTAAAATAATTTCGTCATTTATATAATATACAAGTTTTTTGCTAAACAATGTTTTTTCGCATAAAGCAATCCTTAATCAAATATGTTTAATTTAAAAATTTAAAATAAACAAATTTTATTTTGAATTTAGAAGCAATTTCCATAAATATGGTGCCTGCGAAAATACAACAAAAAATTTAGATTTAAAAAATCATATAGAATCTAACGACAAACACAATCTCGTTAAATTTAAAATTTCCTTACATTTTTATTATCATTAGAAAAATAATAGAAATTCACTGATAATATTGTTTAATATTAAAATTCCAGAATTTCCCTGCCGCACGGATTCCTGGTAAAGAGACAATCTCTGAATATAATTGCAACAACTTTAGTGTGGAATAATAATAATAAAAATAAGTTAGTACTCGCATATCATTGCAATATCAGCAATAATTGTATTAACATAGAAAAACGGATATTGTTAAATAAACGTTAAGTTACTTTGCAGTGAATCCTGGCTTTTCGGCCGCTCTAAAAACAATTAAAAAAAAGTAGAAATAACATAGTATTAAATTAACATATAAACTATTTTTTACAACATAATTAATTGCTAAAAAATGTTTAAGCATATTATTTTTGTTTAAATTTTATAATTTAGCGATATATCAGAATTAACGTTAAAAATGTAACAACATATTACTTATACCTTATATGGTATACATTTGTATTTATATAGTAAAGATGTATAAAATGTATAGTATACTCAAATCCAAGTTTACTGTTTATTATTTTAAATAATACATATATTTATTATCCAAATAAGACATTTTTCGGAGTATTCGATCCTATAGTTCGTTAACGATAATTTGTAATTATAAAATATTTTTTTGGATGCAAAGGACCTGCTACATTAAATAGACAAAAATAATAATGATACGAAAGCGTACTAAAAATGTGTATCATAACGTATTCAGTAGAGATTTAAAACATTCAGACAAACAGATCAAAAAAATTGTTTGTGTATCGGAATGTGAAAGGGTATTATAGAGGAGATAAACTATCAATATATATGTTTATCATGACCATCAAATAATCTCTAGCGAATTCAAATATTCTACTTAGTCTTTATAATATACATATTTGAGTGAAATAATTCATCCAATAGATTACATTTCATAACATAATTCAAAATAAAAATGTATATTTAAAGCAAATTGATTGTAATACCTTGTATATCATTAAATAAATAAAATTATAAATATATAATAAAAATAATGTAATATCATTTATTACTATAATTAATACATTTTGAAATAATGCTATAATGTTGAATGTGGAATGCTATAATAAAATATATAACGGACAAATTAACAATAGGTTCCCTTATTGTGAAGTCTCAGTTAAGACAGTCAGCCATCTTTTAAGTCAGTCTAAATTATCGTATAACATTACAAAACCTTTAAATGTTTTATGTTATACATCATATTTATCTTTCCGTCGATCATTTACTTTCAAATAATCATTTAGTATTTTATCATTATGCTACTTTATAATGCATGACTAATTGAACAGAATTATTTATATTTTTACAGATTGTTCTTTAGAGGTAATGATTAAATTCGTGTTTATAGATTGATGGGTGACGTATTGATATATAATTGACATATTTGTTACAGTGAAAACATATATCCTTGATATGGGGTATTCCGACAATATCAATGTATTTTAAATTTCCAATTGTCTCCGTATGCAGGGTAATAAAAGGTAAAATATAATGATTAATATGAGAATTATATTTAATTTTTAATATTTTTGGATAATCTAAACAAATAATATTAATACAGATATTATGTAATTTTTATTAGTGTCTGATACCCAACAAATGAAAAGAAAAGTCTGCCAAAATAAAAAAGTTAATAGCACTTTCTAAGTAAGAGTAGCGAAATAAACAATTTTTTTACGATAAAAGGAGAAACAAAGTAGTAAAGATTTATGATATGTAAAACTTCTGTACCATCATTATATTACATCCATTTAAGTATCATACTTTTAAAATGTATTGTAAACAATAACAATTACACTTACAAACTAATAAGTTGTTTAAAACATTTTTTTAGCATGTCAATTTTTGTATAAGGATTACAGATCTTGACAAACGATCTACATTAGATCATGTTTCTTCACGAGTTTAATATATGAAATTGCAAACAATAATCTGTATTCTGTCTCTGTGTTGGAGTTGAAGTATGGTGATAAACACACATGTTTTTGCTGATAAACATTCGTGTTTATGCGTTATGAAACATTGATAACACGTTTTTTTATTCTTATAATTTTAAGACATTAGATTCGATACATAAAATATTTATTTAGGGGATTCGGATATTTTGTTACACAAACTTTTAAAGCTTAGTAATGTGCGAAATGGTATTATTAACCAACAAAATAAAAAAGGGAACGAAGAATAACATCTAAATAGGTTATGTTTTACTCAATTAGGGGAAACAATTCCTCCTCAAAATTGCACTGATTAAAAAGACATAAGGAAAGTTGTCAGGTAAGGGTGAGTACTATCACTTTTCCTTTTTAACCTGTATGCTGAACAAATTTTGAGAGATGCGATTAATCATATAAAACACTGGGGAGTTTCTAACGAAAAGTAGCGAATAAATGACCTAAGATAAAGGGATGATACTACGACAGTACGGGAAGAATTAATAGAAGAGACACAAAATATCCTTAACAGAGTATACGGGAAAAGAGAAGAATATTTCTAAATTCCTTGGTGTTTTATAACATCACATGAAGATTTCCGGAAAGACATAGACAGAAGAATTACATTAGGATGGTGAGCAATACGTACTCTTAGTAGGATTTAGAAAGACAAATTGCAGAACAAGTAGACGAAAATGAAGCTGATGCAGAACATAGTTTTCTCAATAGTTAGATATACATAGACATGGCGCATAATATTGGATTATGAAAGAGGGAGAAACGAAAATAGTCTAAGCGTTTGAATTATGGGGCTGGAAGCAAATGAATGGGATCTCATGGAGAGAAAGACGAAAAATGTAAGTGTATTGAACGAAATTGGGAATCCAGATAACAAAAGCTCAATTCATATATGTTTACCACGTGGCACTCAGAAATAGCAGTAGTGTGGAGAGATACAGTGATGCAGGACGACCGAGAATTCAATATAGATGGACGATATAAAAAAGAGACAAATCAAACTTTCAGCGCTCTTCTTGAAATTGCTCAAGATCGCATCGGTCTAATAATCACTATATATTAGATGCTTGGTTTGCTGTTTATTTAAAAAAAAATTGTGTTAATTATAATTAAGAAAAATTAAATTTAAAAAAAATAATTTACCAAATTTTAAATCAATATTAACATCATAATAGTTATCAGTAAGCGCTAAATAATAAATTATTAGAAAGTATATAAGGATGAAAGTTATCAATCAAAGTTGCAGTCTAAAAGTTTACAGGTTTTTTCGATACAGACACATTTTTTAAATAATATTTTTAGTTAATTTAGAATAAAAAAATTATGTTCCGTTAATTTTGAATAAAATATTCTGTATTAAAAGTACTAAACATCTCAGAACAATAGCCTTAGTAGATTCTGAGTAGTAAACGTTAAAATACCGTTGGGTCAAATTAACCTCAACCCCCTTGGTATTTCTAGAGTTAAAAGATAAAATCAATATTACAAAAACTAGAAAGGACCGCACAGCTTTTTATTTGACTCATTCTATTATTGACATTGTTTTTTAAAATAAAATAATAGGTTATAGTTTGGATCAAATAGAAAAATATTGATAATGGGATAATTGTTAAAAAATATATTCATTCAGAATAAAATTGTAATAAATGTATTAAAAATAAAAAGACGTTCACATTGCATTTTGATTAAACCGAATGTTGAAATAAAATAGTTTGAAGGGTTGTCACTTAGAATGCCTTTTTAACCATTCCGTATTATGTTTAACCAATATTACGAGCCAAACTATTAATGGGGTTAAATAGGATTCCTGGAAATAGCCTATATTGAGTTAATTATATGTATTAAAAATAATAATTTAAAAAAGGGAAACAAAAAATAATATAATAATGATATTTATTATTATAAACTTATATCACGCTTTAAAGTGGAGATCTGACTCACTGTCAAAGGCGCTAAATAGAAACAAATTTATAGTATTTTTGCATTGCATAACATTTTAAATACCACTAAAAATATAAATATAGATAAGAAAACACCGTAAATCAAAAATAAAATTACAAATGACAACGCATTTAATATGATACTTAAATATAGAGACAACCAAATTCCAAACTCCAGAAAAAAACGTGGCGAATAAGTAGCCATAAAAATATATAATCGTTTAATATAGTATACACCACCATATATTATGTATGACTTATCAAAAAAAAATCATAAACATGAAACAAAAAACCATATTCTTAGAGAAATAACCAAGTTAATAATGTAAGAGGGCAAACAGAAACTGAATCAACAAATAACAAAAATAAGGAATAAAATAAACTATGTCACAATAAAAGATAGACATTTTTCTAAACATTATGTCAATGTACAAATAAAATAAAACTACAATTATTTTAATAATTGAAAATAACGTTTATTACTTGTAGACAAACATTACAACTCCAATAAAATTTTTCTATAAAATAATGTATCAATAATTTAAATATGACAAAATGTAAACATTTCGAAAATATGTTTAAATCACACGATGCCTGAAGTATTTATAACATACTTTGATATATTAAATGAATTATATGTTTAAATTGTTATAATCAAGTGAATAAAAAATTTGTCAAAAAAACTAAATGAAGGGTAAAGTTCAACAAAGTTATTGAACAAAATATTAAATTATTAGAGAAGCACCTGATAATTTATTAAATAATTAATAAAACAAATGAAAATTATGGAACAAGCCTGTCACAGTCCGAAGATATAAACCGCTATTTCGCATACAATTTACAAAAATATATATTTTTCAATTCATTATCCATGACTATCACTACTTTTTCATTCATGTAGTATTTAGCATGTAAGATTTCATTATACTAAATAAACAATTTTTGATTTGTCTAGATAACTAGCTAGAAAATTATTCAAATAAAGTGTACACAAAATAATATGTAACTACGGTTAAGCTTTGGAGATCCTTTTAAATGTTCACCATCATCTCAAATTTCGTACAAAAATCAATGTCATATGAGGTAAAAGATACGAATTATGCGAATCATTTAACAATGGTATCAAAATATCTACAATTATTATCTAGTTACCTCACAGAATCGAAGCCCGAGATTATGACATATTCTTCTTGAAATCTACCCATTTAAAGTCAATATTAATAAACTAACAATATTATAATGTCAGATTCACATTGAAATTTTTTAGTATTTAAAAATATATATTACAGTAAAAAATTAAATGTAAATTAAAACATTTTCACTGCAAAATTCTATGTATTTTAATGTAAATGTAGAATAATTTAATTATATCGCTCTGTTTAAAATATTAAATACTTCTTTGTGAAATTAAATTAAATAAAGTTAAGCCTTTGAAATGTAAATATTATATATTTTGTAAATGATCAAATTAGTAACAAGAAAAAGTAAATATAATAGGATGTTTTCATAATATCATTTGAAGTATTCTCATCATGATATACATATAAGAATAAATTTATAAAAATTGCAATTGAAACACTGAATTAATTTTAAATATTTTTCCTGCAGAAAATAATATATTTTTGTGAATTATTATCATTGTGATATGTGAACATATATATTATATGTAGCATGTTTATGATAAACTATATTGTAATAGATTGGTTAAAGGGAAAAAATTCATAAAAATATACAAATTCTTTTACTATATTATATTAATTTCATTCAATGATTACGTAAATATTCTTCTACATGTAGTTATATTTATAAGTATACTTTGCTCTCATAAAAGTAAAAGTTTGTATTTTTAATTGCAATTGATTTTTTTTAATATTTTGTCCTTTCATGCCTTTCATTTTAATATTTAAATGTATTCTAACAAAAAACAGTATATATAATGTGTATACCAATCGAAATTTTTTACTAATATTTATTTTAATTTTTTTTTGAAATATGCTATTAAAATATAGATATTTGTAATTTACAATTACCTTAGGTCTTGAATCTGAAAAAATATACGAAAAAACATTTTACACTCATTTTCTAAGCATTCTTTACATTTTGCTATCTAAATAACTTCATATATTTAATAGAACTCAACCAATATGAGAGATAAAATAGAACTACAACAAATTATTATTATTATATTAATTCTTTTCTATAACAATAAGTAGAACTTTTTTTTAATAAGTTCTAAATAAGTTAGTCTGATAATTATAGAGGAGTTTCGAATAAATTTAGAAATTGAAGTATATGTACGCGATCTGCATACATATTTTAATTACAATTTTACTCTTCATTATTTTTTTAATATATTTTTTATGAGTAATATAAAATATATTAATATAAAGTAAAAATTTAAGTATATATAATATATTATTGTTCATAGCTCACATATTAATAACAATTTCGAAGTAAAATTACACTATTCATTTTAATGAAACATCTTTTTAATAAAAATAGTATACAGATCAAGTAGTTTTAATTGATATAACAACTCGTCTATAGAAGCAAAAATATTGAATGTTTAACAATTAATAAGGTAAATATTACAGATGGATAAATGATTTAAGCAATAAAATGCAATTGTAATTGATGTAATATAATATTTATTAAATAATAAAAATATTATAAAAATAAAAGAAAGTCACATTATTTATTAATAAATGTGATTCAAAATCATTATTAAAACTACATTAATTTCAAAACAGAATATTTTTTTAATGTGAAAAACATACTTCGATCTCCTTATTTTTTAATTTCAGAATTAGCTGCTCACGTTCTGTAAAACAAAAAAACAAATAAACAATAAAATATATTTATTTAGTAGGTTAAATAGATTTTTCAATTCTTACCAGAGTTCCAAGAATTCCATTCAGTCTCATATTTGTTCTGAAGTTCACTTGGATATTTACCTAGTTCCGCTAGTAAACAAAGACAGTACAAAACTGCAGACCTGATATGTATGTTCATCGAATAAATATAGGCACTTTATAAAAATATATATTGTTAACATTATTATATACAACATAAAGTAAAGTATGTATCTATATTTTTTCTAAGTTGTCCTTTAGAAAATTCTAATTTAACACCTCATTAGTCTGTTAAAAACTTTTTCATAACATAAATTAAATACAATGTTAACGTTATATCAATAATAAATGTAAGTTAAGAAAACAAAATATATCATACGACCTCAGGTGTTATATCTTATAGCAGTTAAGGTAACCGTTCGATAATAATTGTGTAAATAATTTTGTAGAAATATGAAACAACAGTATATTGAGACTTACAGAATATAGGATAGGGATGTAGAACAGGCAATTATGAACACATATGTTGAGGCGGATGTGATTTTTAGATTTAGATAAGTATATATATGAAAATTAACTAAAAAATACCCACAGTAGGTATAATTATATAGTACATCATTTAAGTATATATACAACATCAAAATGAACAAGTAGTGTAGTTTCCGTTTTTTGAATAGTTATATGTACATATTGCAATAAAAATACATAATACTTTAATATAGGATGTAATCGGATTATCAAAAAAGAAAAGAAAAAAGTATATAAATTATTGTTTCTAATAGAAGCAAAAACAATGAATTTATAACACATATTGAAAACTCAACAAAAGCATCCATTATTGTTGTATTTTATTACGTCAGTCCATATCACCTTGCCCCTACCCCTAAAAAATATTTCAGTGATTGGCAATTATTAGCACATACAATAGAAATGTTCAATTTAGTGAATCATTTATGCCACTATAGCACAAATAAATCTATTTGCAAAACATAATTCTTAGTTATTATGGCATATCAATACATTTTAACAATGCATTATTGTAATACCTTTCAAGAGCTCGTTTTCTTTTGTAAGTTCCCTCGCGAGTTTCTTCAAAAAACATTAGTATTGTTTTAAATATAACAAACTAAACTAAACAATACATTACTATTATATAAATAAATATATATATATTTAAATTATAGGTTTTATATAATATTATACATAATTAAATATATATATATAGGTATTAAAAATAGATAAATTGAGCTTTTTACATAAATGCCGCATATAATTAAATAATAATTATTATGAAAATACGTACGACATATTCTTTAATTGTTATGAAAACAATATCAATTTGACATGTGTTTAATATTATTTTGGCTATTTTTATGTGAACATTTTATCTGGGGTTATTTTGTCCGCCAACCATATATCACCAATAGGATTCCAAATTTATAATAACATTTAGATGATACAACCGTTTATTAATAGGTCTAAATACATTTTCATTTATATTAAAATACATAAAAAAATAATTTTATATTTTATGAACCTACCCATTATCTAATAATGCATATAAAACCAATCAGTTTGAATGATTATAATAAAAGAGACAAACTTATAAAATATTTTTAAAAAATGAACAAATGCATTATATTTTTTAACTAACTCAATTTATATAAAACAAAATTCAATAGTTATTTGAAAACATATATTTTCTTAAAGATATAATATTTAACTATTCCCTCAGTTGTAATTTATAATTAGTTATAAATTCGTAAACATCAACCAAGAACAAAAATGCTGCAATGATAATTCGCAATGAAAGATTTAGCTCAATAAATGTATAAATGTACCTACTTTACAATAGCGCTCTTATCTTTATAAGTTTTCTCATAAACAATAGGAATTAGCCCATAGAATGTATATGCCGTGATATTAGCTGAAGTAGAATGCCATAACTGTAGGTAGTAAATATTTTTCAGTAGTTATACAAGCCACTTTGCAATAAAAATAATGACAACACCGTAAAAATAACAGTTAGTTCAGAAATAAAGGATTTAAAATAATTTCTTATTCTATTATATCTGTTTTGCCTTAGAGAAAATGACCTCAAAGACCGAGCAATATAAAATATCAGATATGTGCAACATGTTTTTTAAATACTAAAATGCTACGATATTTTACAATTACAAAATCTCCTATAATTACAATTAACAACAAAACAAATAGATATATTAATATATAATAAAAATATTATAAAATGATAACATGTATACTAAATGATAGCAGTTTACCTCAGCTTCATCATTTTTTTTAAGTTCTGTAAAATAACACAAACAAAAAATATACATAAATAAGAATAATTATAACAGTACTTGAACAAAATATATATTTTATCTAATTTACGCGATGAAAGTTGATCTTTGTAATTCTCATAACGTTTTATAAGTTCCTTCATTTCATTATTCTGGCGTTTTTTCTCATCATTAAGAACTGTAATATGGCATTCGCGTTTCTCAAGCTCAGCTAAAAGAATGCACAATAAATATGTGGCATTAAAATAGTATGACAAGGAAGCCTTTACGGCA
Source organism: Coelogynopora nodosa (assembly GCA_034780555.1). Classification (NCBI taxonomy): domain Eukaryota; kingdom Metazoa; phylum Platyhelminthes; order Proseriata; family Coelogynoporidae; genus Coelogynopora; species Coelogynopora nodosa. Next base: position 22,502 of record JAUZND010031170.1, read on the forward strand.
ACCCGAACACCAATAACGTCCTACCTGTTAGCAATCTGTATTTTTCATCAAGTTTATTATAATTCTAAAAAAAAAGTTTAAAAGTAGGTCGTGAAAAGTACATAAAACACTAACAAATAATACTTAAATTTTAAATAGATAGTAAAATATAAAATATATACAAAAGAAGACAATAGCGGAAAATTAAATTTAATGCGTCCAGTTTTTATAATCGCACTTTATCAAAACACATGGCATTTTACTGAAGTGTATTTATAAAAGCTCAACACAATAAAGATCACTAAACATTCAACACTAGCTAATACGTTATTTAAAATAAAGAAAGAAACCCAAACAAATATACTATTCTTTTTAACCCTTCGTACGTGGACATACTTTGTAGGGTTTGCTACGTGGAGGGGGGGT
>JAUZND010031181.1:0-22906 GCA_034780555.1 Coelogynopora nodosa
ATCCTAGGTCAAATACTAACTGAGTTATAGTGAGTTATCTGAAACGGCAGCCATCTTGGACGCCATCTTGAATTTCTTAAAACGCTCAAGGGTTCCCGGCAGATTCTGAAAGAGTAGACTCTGGGCTACCAAAATCAACCAAAAAAAAACTTAAAATTTCCTGGTTCAGCCAAAAAATTGGATTTGGCAACCGGACTATGTGCTTGTTTTTTTAATGATGCCACAAAGTGTGTAGTGAGTTAACATTTCCCATTGTTTTTGTTTTAAAAATCAATCGTAACATTTTAATTATTGATATATACAATTTACATTGCTTGAATATGTATACGGGTTATGTACTGTATACACTGACACTGTTTTAGACTGTTTCATGTTGGTTCGGATTATTTGTAATTGAATTTTTAGAATACATTATTTGACATATTATGATATAGTATATTCATACATTTGAAGTATCTTCTAAAGGGAAGTTTAAGGGTCAGTTAAATAGTTATAGTTGTTTACTATGATATGTTAAACCCACATTTCAGAGTTGAATTATAGTAGTGTTTAGTGATTGCATATTCCTTATTTACAATTATATTTTACTCATTAAGGCAATCAGGTCTAAAGTTGAGTTTTGGAGGAGAACAACTGGTGAAGTTGGACACCATTATTTAATTATACATATAGGGCTGTATATATATATAGATATATATAAATCATGGATGCAAATTATGATCTGACTCCAATATTATTTTACTATCAAAAATCCTACATAAAGATATTTTAAATTGTGATTATATTATGTTATTGTTGGCATTGTAAATATTTCGTATATTGTAAAAACAACTTACTAGTTATGTTTTTATTGTAATCTTTATTTATAATTTTAGACATTTTAAAGTTAATATTGTTTAATTTAGTTATAACAGTTTGTACAGAATATATACTTTCTTTTTCTCATGACACTTTCTACTGTTCAAACGATATATATATACAGTGGATTGTATATTTATATTATATAGTATATGTATTGTATATGTATATTGTACAGTGGATATATAGTGAATTGAAAGTTATCCCTATTCCCTTGAATGGCACGTATCGTCAACGTTTTATGCGTAGACATAGGATGTGAGCGATTCTGCAATTTGTTCTTCTCCAGATTAAATATACAGCAGAGAGGCTGAACATGTGCTGTACATGTTAGTGATTCATTAGATATGATACTTCCTATAGCGTAGATTCATGTCATAGTATGTAATCATCCGCTTTGCGATATTTTCCCTTCTCCTTCGCCCCTGCGTAGCTCAGTGTACCATTATTTGGTCTACGTTAATGCAAAATAATGTGCGTGTGTGTGTGTGTGTGTACATATTAATATATATTGTAGAAATTGACAGATGTAATATACACTTTTCTAATCAATTTATATGATTTGTAGTATTTGGGACATTTTGGTGAACATCCACACATTTTATCTAAACAATATTAATTTCGGCTCTTTCCAATATAACTATTAATGTATATTAATGAAATTGATTGCTTTTCGTAAGTTCACATTTTCATAACAAAATAAAATAGGTCGAAACGTGTGCGTTATTTCTAAAAAACAATGAGGTATATTTTATATTCATATTTAAAAAAATTAGATCTCCCACTATGTTTTTGTATTATTTAATTTGGAATGTGACTTTTTTATCGATGTCAATTTTATCAATTGCTGAAAGTTATTTTCATTTGATTATTACTTTAATTTATCCTTTGAAATCCACTTTTCTTTGTATCTCTAGAGTTACTCAAAACCTTACACTTATTTATCTCGTTGTAAAAAATAATATTGTTTATTTATTTCTTTATTATAGTTATTTAATATGAAATGGCCAGAATTTTCAGAAATACTTTTGACACCTTGTACATTTAAAAAAAGCAATTTTGATAGATCATGTTTGTATTTTCGGAAATACATTATTAAAAGTGTAGAATATTAATGCAGCCCAGACCGTCATATTTCTGTTAAACACTACATCGTCTTTATTAATATTGCTCTGTGGGTATCACGTCATTTTGTGGCTCATAAGTAATCTGTCATTCTATAAATTGATCACAAGTGTTATGTGTTGTAATATCTAGTCCGTTTTATGTATTTTTATACCACCTTTTATTGTGTCACAAATTCATCTTGTTCATAAAACGATTGTTTTCTCTTAAAATAATCGTAACATCTTTATTCTTTATTCAACATTAACATATTTATATTCTCATCATGTGAACAAACAGTACACCGACCACGATAACATTGCCCCTCCCCCGCAATGATCAGACTTCAGCCCCAGTGAACCGACCCTCTCCGGGCGGCGGTGGCGGCTCATTAGCACGTCCCTCCTGGCTGGCGGCCTCCGGTACCGGGGTACACCTGCCGCACCCCTCCACAGGGGGAGGGACTGGGGGAGGACCCTCGATGGGCATGGGAGCGGTGCATCTCGACCGGTTGGCTTCGCTGGAGGACGAGCGCCGCTATTTGCAGGACCAGGTCGGTGGAGCTTGCTTTCTACTGATGGGGGAATGATTTAGATGATATACTCTAAGTATTGAACAAATAATGAATCAATACAACGGATGGCTGAATTTATTTGTCCGCCAGTTAAGTTCACCTTGATCGTCATAATATAGATAAAGTATTTATGAATAGCAAAAGCCCACTCTCTATTACTACCACAAAAATAAACTTGTATAATTCTGTTGTACAAACCGTTTTTATGAAATATATTATGTAACTCGTTTTCATCAAGTTTTTTTTCTCTTAAAAATTATCCATTTGAACTATCTCGTGTTACTGATGTCTCAGTACTGCACAAAAACTGACAGACATTACAATAATGCTCTGAAAGAAAGATAAAAGAAATAAAGAAATGTCATTCTTTAGGGAGGTGTTGTTGTCAAGCTAACTTTTGGACTTAGATTAGGAAGTTATACTGGACCCATATGGCTAATTAATTTCTTTATTTTATACTCTTAAGTTTTTCAGGTTCTGTAAACTACAATAAACTCGGTAGTATCATGAATTTCTGATTGTTTTACATTTAATATCAACATGTTCTTTCAACTTTTGCATCATTTTCTATATCGTGAAAATGACTAGGTTTGTGTGGAAAATAATTTTTTTGTTGCGATCAAAAAATATATATTTTTTTTGTATTATTAAATAATATCGTAACATTATTTTTATCCAAAAAAATATAAACGTTTCTTTTCATTAAAGTATTTTATTATGGCTTCGGTATAAACTTACAAATTAATGTCATTGACGCTGCATCGAAGAAATCGTGCCATTCATATTACTGGAAAGGCCTAACGATAACAGATAATAATGCAACTTTTAAATGCAAGGACAATATTGATTAATTCAACAATTATTATAATATTCAGTTCAGTCATTACGTGGGAAATTTATGCTGACTTAACCAGTTCACATGACAACGGCTACTCTGTGTGAAGCAATCTGTTATATAGATAGATATGTATTGCAACCTATTTATTATATATCTATGTAAAGTAAACATCGCGAGCTAATTGCCATCAAATACAGAACATTGAGGAACTATTCTGTATAGGTTTAAGTTTTATTGTGTTAACATTGTATTAACATAATCAGACATAACGGGTAACCATTGTGAATGCATGCAATTGTTGTATATATTTCTCTAAAACTTGTCCCAGGTCACCTTTCTAACTGCTGAAATGGACGTCCATCGAGAGAGAAGTCGAAGACTTGATTCAGCTGACAACAGCGAGGTAGACTATGACTCGTTATTATTACCATAGCGACCATGTTTCTTGTCAACAAGCTCGTGAATATATTTATTCGATGTTATTCGTATTTTCAATATTCTTGTTTAATAAATTAGTTGATTTTAATGGAAAAAAATATTTATTATATAACAAATTCATTTATTTTGTTGATTCAAAAGTATTTTCATGATGATATTTAATTTAAGGTTAATATATTTTACTACTTTTTGTAATTTACATTTAATTGCAATTACTAATAGCTGATGTATAGAAGTGTCGTCGCAAGTCCTGAAAATACTTGAAATCTCGAAAAGTCGGAAAAATATGCTTAGTCTGTATTTTTGTTATTAATGAGTATTTTTCAGTTCCATCAAACAGTTATAAATGTATTATCAATGATCACTATTAAATAAATCCATATTGTCGTTTATTCACCTCTATTTGTCATCGAGGTTGCACTCGGAGCTTTTTACAAGTTTTAACTAAAGCTTACGTTCTTATGCAGAGTAACTGTGTGTTTTATATGATTTCTTTGAGTTGATTGTATGTTATCAAGTGGACAAACAGCTTGTAAATTTATATAAATATTTTACTACTTTATAATATATAGTTAATTTAAGTCGGGGTTTCTGTCATGTGATTACATTAATTTAAGAGAGAGAAAAAAATTTTGATGTTACTGAAAATATTCATATAAATTGGTTTTACTATCCTTAAATTTGTTTTGAATGTTCTGGATTTGTTTATTCAATTTACATAATGCGCGGCCATCCTGTATACTTTCTCCCACCAAGTATTAATGACACTATTATGAGCATTATCTATCTGAATTCACTCCATTTTTTTGTTTAGTCTGCAAGTGAAATCTCTAATATACTGGACGAAAACTCAAGACTAAAACTTGAGATCAATTCTCTGAAATTGGAGAAGAAGGATCTTCAGAAAACTGTCCAGATACATCGAGTAAGGAGATCTCTATCTTTCATACATTGTTCTCATCTGTTCTTAATAGTTTCTCTTCTGCATATTATAATATATATACACAGATGTCTAAACAATTTTTCGTTTATTTTCCAAACTGTTGTAACGTCTGTTCTCGGTTGGGATTACTGTGTAGGGGATTCTATTACAAAACGTATTTAATAATATGTTTAAATGGCTCAGTTGCGTTAGTCAATCGAAAATGTATTCGATTACAAAGATATTTTTAAGTTTTCAATCTAATCATGTAATCTAACAAAATTAGTATCGGCATATATTTTCAGTTACTTTGTAATTATAGGTATTATTATTATTTCTTTATAGTACTATATATTCAATCCACGAGTATGCGATTCGTTTAACATCCTCGTCTGACTATATTTTCAGACCGAAGCTGAAGAGCTAAAAATGCGTTTGAAACAACAAGAATTAGAGTTAACCACTTTAAAAAATCTACAACAAGGTGAAAAGCACAGTTTGTTAAATTAACTGGTAATGGCATGCAGGCAAACATTAGTATTACGACGTATTCCACTTCCTTTTTCAGATTCCAATTCTTTCGAGTCCAGCCTTGATTCAGTTGAAAATAAAGATATGGTATGTATGTTTCTATTACTCAATTATAATAATAGTAGTATACCAGCTATATATATCTTTTTTTTAAGTTATGGTTATTACGTTATTCAATTGTATAAAATAAATATTTGAATAAATGGAAAAACATTATATTATTTAATTTAATATACTAGTATAATATATATATATATATACAATTAAAAAATTAATAAACCACACTTTTGTAAAAATTTGATAATGCGAGTTAAAAACGGGGAAGGCATAAATATAACAAGTATTTTAAATTGAATTATAAAGACTGATTTTCATTAATTTTCGTTTGTTTAATTTTCCGACTATTGTTATATTTAATTAATTAATTCTAAATGTTTAAATGTTTTGAGAGCATTATTGTTGTATATTCATATATTGCTGTATATTCATTATCTTTAGAATGGTGAGTGCAACTATGGATCTAATTCAGCAAAACTACATAATCAACTCACAGGTGTGTTCTTAATAATATTAATAGAATGGTAAAATGAGTACTCATAAACGCCACCCAAGGCGGAAGCAGTTCACTGTTTAATAATTAATTGTTGCAGACAATGGTGCCACTCCGGACAGCGGAATGGACGATGATCGCATGGTGACGGTTGTTGTCAATGACAACGATGGCCGGAGAACTGACAGCCCTTTGCCACAGATCGACTACTGGCAGAAGAACAACAGTATGGAGGAGTTGCGCAATGTTCCCCCGGCTGTTGCTGTGGTACCACCCTTGGTAAGACTTTAGAGGAACAGAGTCAGAGCGAACAGGTTGTGGTTATTATAATGTAGCGAATATGATGTCGAACTATTTGAAATTATTTTCTGGATGGTAGCGCATCACAATGGGGCGAATGGACATGATGTCCTTGAATAAAACGCATTGATTTCATTGGATAATCCTGTTGTTATGGAGCTAGGAACGTTGTTTCATTGGATAATCCTTTTGTTTTGGAGTCAGGAATGCTGTTTCAATAGATACTCTTGTTGCTATAGAGTCATGAATGATATTTCATTGGATAATCTTGTTGCTATGGAGACATGAATATCGTTTTATTGGATAATCATGTTATGTAGCCAGAAATGCTGTTTCAATGGATAATCTTGTTGCTATAGAGTCAGGAACGTTGTTTCATTGGATAATCCTTTTGTTTTGGAGCCAGGAATGCTGTTTCAATTGATAATCCTGCTGCTATAGAGTCAGGAATGATTTTTCATTGGATAATCATGTTGCTATGGAGACAGGGCTGTCATTTTTTTTGGATAATTCGCTTATATTTAGTAGTTAAGGTTAAGAACCATTGCATGCTGATGTCACTAAAATGATGAATTATCTATTTATACAACATTTACATATTAATGGTAATGTCGTATATTGTTTATAATTTATTTAGGAAGAGTTCGACGTGATAATAGTTAATAAAATTATATTTGTAATATATAATCTAACTAAACTCCAAGTACTAGAGCGCTTTCGATCTTATTGGATCTCTTCAATAGTACTTATGTTAGTTAAATATTTAATTGAAATTAGTTGGAATAACTGGTTAATTATAAAAATAACTTTTCATCGAAATAATATAAATGAACATTATATTTCTTCATATATTTATAATTATAACTTTTACAGTCCATAAATTGAACTTCACATTTTCGTTACAAATAAAATATGATTCATTGATGTCTTTTCAACCTGTTCTGTTTTCTTTTCAAACAAAGATCTCATTAATGTCTATATTATTATACTTGTTAAAATGGTTTATTCCGCGAGATATTTGTAAAATATAAATATATTTGGTTTCAATTATTGCGTAGTCTGCGTTTTCCGTGACAAGAATACTTATTTTGGACAATACATACTTTTTCGAAATACTTTTTTTACTTATATTTATTACCTGATATCATTTAAATAATATTTCGGCGTGGTAATAGCTTACTTACTCATAAGTTATAACATAATAACGATTTTATTGGGATTAAATTCAATTCACACTATATACAGGTTATAATTTCGGGTATTTGTCAATATTTTCCCGTCATATTATTATAATATACTAACGAATGTCTTCAAAGCTTTCTTGTTTGACTAAAGCTCTCTCTGCGAAAATCATTATTCTCCGCAGAATGTGAAACGTTTGAGTTGACTTCGAAAAATTACAATTTAAAGATAATTAATCAGTTCCTCAAACTAAATTTATATTTAAAACTAAAAATTCTAAATGTAAATTTAAGTTACGAAAACTTCTTAATTTAACTTAACTAAATATTGCCTTTTCATACCTTTTTTATTATTGGACTATTAGAAACACTAGAATCGTTTGTAAATGGCCTCGCAAGAATTAAAATATTTTAATTGTTTAATTAGCATTGTAAAAAGTTGTCCTGGCGATGCGATTGGTACTAATTAGTACTCTGTTATTAAATGCTAGTATCCTATCACTAATTACTAGCAAGCGAGAAAATATATAAAATAGAGTCAATATATATTAAATATAGCATTTATACTATTGCATGAACTCTTGCGTTTTGTTAATTATTAATCTAATAATACAACTGTAAAACGTATTCTGTTTTTCTACAAATGTTACGTTATATTTGTTATTTTTATTTTATCACCCTTATAAACAGCTCAACTTAGATATGCTTTTTAAGTATTTATTGTAGCAAATATTTAATGATCTTTTAATATGTGTATCATGTTTTTAAACTATATATTATGAACAGTTTTAGCTCAGTGTTCTGTATATATTTTGTAGTCCTGATAAACGCTGGTAATAATGTAGATAGTGGTGTGAATGGTATTCAAGTGTTCATGTGAGCACAGCTGCTACACTTCCATCAAATATGATAATTTTATATGACTTAATGATGCACTATATTTTATTTGCTTCATATTAATATTATAGTGTCCGCATTCAGCGCTTATATTTAATTCGATAGTATAATTTTTTACTTCTATATTATTGTTTGGAATAATTAATAATCCACCACCTTCATTATATTTTATAATATATAATACAGTATGTAAATATTATATTACTGGGTAGTATAATTAAATTCTTTAGAACAATTCTATTTTGTTACAACTTGATGGCATAATATAATTTAGTAATAGTATATTAATGTCAACTTTCAGAATGTGATTTATTGTAATATACGTGTCAAAAGTTTGTTAACCTGTAATGTTAATGGCTGTAGTCTGCCGTAGTTGGTATTTTGTATTAACTGACCTGTTAAATGATAAATATCATTTATTTAGTTTTATTATTCATATATAGTTTTCTAAGTTAGTGTTGTTTATTTCAGCTTAAATAGTAAATATGAAAATTATTTTAAATTTGTTAGTGCAAAAAATAGCAATGGCATATTCATTATTGCATTTAGGAGGAAAATTTAAATTTTTTAAAATTTGAAAAATTGAAAACTGAATGGTTTATTTGATAAAGGGTTTGTTGTTGGTAATTGACAGCCGTTTGTTTGTTTGTTTAATTAATGCCAACACTTTATTTTTTTATTAATAACTATAGTATTTATATATTGTGTCTACTCCTTCATTCTTATATAGGCTTAATTGGCGTATCCACTCGTCTAAGATGCGGGGGAAGATGTTTAAGAATTCTGTTTTTCAATACATTAATTACATACTTTTCAACTATATGTAATTAACTTATAGACACTTTGATGTCGGTTATATATGTATATCGTAATTTCTCATAAAATAGTTCAATCAACTGTGTTTTAATAGTTAATCGTTACACAACATGGAAATTGGATGTTTTTTAAAGATGGATTGCTATTTTAATTTAAGGTTAGCAATGCATAATAAAACGATATACTCTCCTTATTGACTTTCTTTTTTTGGACGGGTTCTACACGTCTCATAATTATTCTCTTTATATGTATTCCCTTGTACCTATATAATGATGTGCTATATTCACAGTGACAACTTTAAAAAAGAAAAACTGTTAAAGTTCCGAAAATTTTAGTTTATATGAAAAAATATTTGTTTTAAAAAACGCTTTATTTGTTAAAATATTGAGTTTGGTTATAACTTATTGGTAACAATTAATATTATCAATTTTGGTAAATATGTATACATTCTTTATATAAATGTTTTCTACTTTAATCCATGGTATATCAATACCTGCTGTTATGACGTACATATCTTATAAATTTGTTTACCACATAATTACATTGTACTACCTGGTACTTATAACACTAATTTCTTCTCTCTCTCTCTCATACACACCTACAGACGCCCCCCACCCGACCCCGATATCTCGTCAATCCAGGCGGAAGACCCACCGGATTGCCTCGAAAATCGAACAATTCCAACCCGCAGCAAAGGCCCGATTTCGAACTAGGTAATGTCATATTTGTGTTTAGCAGTAGGTGATTGATTACTACAGTACCTTAGCTTCAGTTTGCTTTATCTAGTGTGTTGAGGTGTGATGATAACTAGGAACTGGCAGATAATAGTTACGTTTATAGTAGTTTTTTTATTGCCTACAATACTTTACTTTTTTCATAATTACTATTTAAACATTAACAATAATAATATTAGTTATTCTAAAGAATGCCTGAATCACTCTAACCGAAAGAGACGAGGTCACTTACTTTGACATATTGGGCAGATTTGTAACATGTTTGTGGTGTCCGTGACCGGGAAATTATAGGAAGATGGCAAATTGCCTGGGTGAACAGTAAAAATAAGCCCAAAACTGGGTAATAATTTGAGGAAAAACCAACCTGGTAATATTTCTTTTACGAAAGTAGAACCAATAAAAATTAGTTTTTTATTGTGCTCTGCTGCCACTTTCAGCGAAACTGTCCCTATCCTCTTCTCTGGTGATGCACATAGATACCAGTCTGGATGGTAACTGTTACATATTGTCAAGCGGTTTACACCCATCCAATCCAGCATGTAGTGATGATAGCGTCCAGCAGTCTAACGTCAAGTAACAAACATAATAATATCCTTGTCGAGTTTTTACACATTTCATCCTCAGAGTCGACTTTAGCTGCTGTCAAGTTGCAGTATATTTTAATGGCATTCTGTTTCTACTCTTCCCAAAACTATAATCATGATGCATTGATATACATCATTTGCTTCTCTTTGACTTGTTAAGATTGCTGAGTTATTTGTCTGTCTGCACCATCATATTATACAAACAAGGATTCAACGTTCGCCTTCTTTTGATGAAGAATTCGTGGTATTTGGCGTTTGTTCTAGGGGTTGTTCTAAGTCTAAAGAATTCCTCAAAATCATCATAAGAGCTGAAAACACGATCCTCAGTCACATTCTATTCAGAATGAAGCAACTAACCTGCAAGAATCATCACCATTTGCAAATGTTTGGTACCCTGAACATGGAATAGATAACTTGCCTAGAAATGATATACAATGTGAAATGTAATTCTGAAAATCACCCTTGGCCGTCCACATATCGTTCTGTGCCATTAAAGTTTGTGTTTGTATTGCACGTTACTAATATCTGAAGAGTAGGCTAAAGAGTCGAATCGAATTCTTTAACAATCCATGGAACCATTTCGCCGCATCAATTTATTCGTTTCAAGTGAGTAAACGATTGACTTCGTTCTCTTATTGTCAGTTTCTTAGGTCGCAAGTTGGATTCTTAACTCCTTCAGCCGGGATTGTTGAAACGGCTATTTCATTTTAATTAGAAAAAGATATTAATATGATTAAATTATCACAATTTTTCCTATCGAAACCAATAAAATGACTAATGTAACCGAGAACGACCCGATTCAAATTAATATTATTTCAGTGAATAATTTGTAAGTCAGAACTACTTTTTTATTTGAATGGTGCATTTTTCGATTGTACCTATTCCTGGTCTAGTTCAGTCTTCAACAGACATGTTCTGCCCTAGAGATGATAGTTGTATTATATAATAAATTGTGAAATTCTGTGATATGCATGTCGATTTAAACTTTTGATCAAATTGTTTTTGTTGATTCAGAGCTGGTTTTATAAAATATAATTTGCTGCTTGCTGGCTTTGAAATCCAAAGTACACTTGTTCACATGACTCTATCTTTGTTTTGTTAATTTATACATGTGTGTATTGTTAGACAATAATAGTATATCACAATGATTCAATATTATAGACCTTTCAAAAGCTTAGATTTAAGATTTCCTTTTTTTTAATTTCATTTTCTCCGTTAAAAACAATATCTATATTGGCGCTCACTTTTAACAAAATTAAAAGGACCTCTCGAGTTAATTAGCTTGAACTTTAAATTTAACTATTATACTTCCTAAACAGCAAGAACAATATACATGGCGCCCCAATTTTGTTTACAACAAACGCCCCATTTCGATGTAGAAGTAAACATTAGTTTTTGTCTTAATGCCTATTTCGAGACACTTACCTACAATACACTCTGTTGACACAGTGTCAAGCCTTCCATGTCAGAACGTCTGGCTGTGACTGGCTGGTGGCTCTCATGTCTGTCTGTTTTCATTCCCCTCGTTTCAGGAGAACCGGATCTTCGTTTGGAAAAGTTCATTCGCCGAATTGTCGATGCGAGGTAAGAACGGAGTGAGCTGAGTGTAAACACCTGTTGTCGTTGAGGAAGCGAGGGGTGCCTTACCGGAGTGCACCAGTTACGGTTTCCCTTTATAGGCCGGTTTCCACGCTCCTCAGAATTACCCTAAATATCCTTATATTTTGAGGGTCTCATTAAATATCCATAAATACCCTTAATGTTTGTCAAAATTCACCAAACCCTCATCAAATATCCTTAAAAATATGTTGTGGTAATAAAAAATGGTTTGTTATAAAAATATATTTCAAAAAATATTTAAGCGCTGCTCGCCAATCACTCTTTTTATTTTCATATTTAATTCTATTGTAAATAAAATTGTGTTCTTATTTTTTAAGAACATTGTGCTTTTGGCAGTATACGAGTATTAAACTTAGTTAATTAATTATTGAATAGGTAGATACTGAAGAGAATAAAAAACTTAGATTTTGTTAAGAAATGGTAGATCAAATTTTAATACACAAAAAAGTAGTTAAAGTCTAACGAGTAATGCTGAACTGCTTAAAAATAGTCCGAAATTACAAGAAAATATCCTTAACTTCTGTTGGTCCAAAAGCGTGGAAACCCTGTATAATAGGGAACTCTGTTATGCAGTCCGGTATTTAATAGGTGTGTATATATTTATTTTATTTTGATGTTAGTGGTGACGTAAATGGACATCATTTACGAATGCCTTAGTGCAAAGTATGGGATAGAGGGATCAAAAAATGACAGAGAAGAAAAAAGGAATTAAATTTCTAATAAATTAATCTTTAAACGTTATCCCGACTGATTGATGTTATAGGCTGTAATTTAGATTAAATATTTATTCTTTTTAAAATGTGAAAGGTTTTTATGTATATTGAAGTTTCGATCTATAGGCTGGCTTCATGTAAGATTTTAATTATTATTGAACAAAATTAATATAATATATTTCAGTATTCAAAAAAAATTGTTTGAAATACGGGATAAAAATTTAAAAAATATATTTAAAAAATTAAGATAAAAATACATGCTTAACCAGTTAATATGTTTTCTGTTTATAACAATATTTAATAGTTCAATTTAGATTTCTTTAATATTTATTGTTTGTGTCATTTAAAGTTTTTTCTCGAAATTCGGTCATTGAAGGCAATTTTTATATTATACATTTGATGCAAGTTATTGTTTCTAGCTATCCTTGTACCTGATATTATTATTAGTGTCATGTCAAGGAAAATGTAGAACAATAGATAATATAGTTAAGTCGTCCGTTACTTGTTCTTTGTTGATCAACTGTTTTTAATAGCGGTTGGCCTATAACACTCATTTGTATCTTTTGTTAACAATTTTAGTATCTATAGTGTGTTAATTTTAAAGGAAATATATATATTAATACATGTAAAGTTTATTCTGAGTCAGGAAAAATAATTTATCAAGTTGTAGTTTTAAGTAATCTATCAAGAACATTTGCAAAGTTATATAAACGCAAATATTTAAAGACTATTTAATGAAATAATCTTTTGTCTCATCTAAGAGTAGATATACTTTTTTTTAATTTGATTTAAAATTTGTTGATATTTTCTATGTTTATAATGTTAATAATGACGGCAATTGTGAACAAAATTGTTAGGTTTTTTGTACTTACACATTTGATTGTAGCCTATACTGTACATAATATATTATATTGTCTACAAATATAGTTATTATTTGAACAGTACCTATACCAAATTCAACTAATTTGCGCTAACATATTTGAATATGCATGCGTAATACCAGAAGGCACATTAGACCTGTTCATAAGTAACACCATTTTGATCTGTTTGGCCTATTTAAACATCGCGTCATTTCAGTGTCTACTTTCACTCACTCGGTTTTGTCTGAACTCGTTTTCAACTGTAGCGATTAAAAAATAAAACCCTTCAGAAAAATGAAGAAACAACAAAGATTTTTAATAAATCTTTGTTGTTTCTTCATTTTTCTGAAGGGTTTTATTTTTCAATTGAACTTTTACAAACCGTTCCGTCACTTCATATATTTATATTTCAACTGTAGCGCCGATATCTTTAGAGAAATGGGGGGCTGTATAGGTATATACCATGATACTAATCAAAAGCTAAGCGAAGTCAAGATCTGGTTGCATTGGTTGAGTAGGCATAAATGTTACTTATTAGTGTAACTATAGTAAAAAGTTCCAATAAATACCTATAGTTAAAATTGTAATATTTTCCTGGAGCGTTCTTCTGGTAAAGAACTCGATGAGTTTTGTGATATAAACCTTCATAATTGATGACTGAAAATAATTATATCTTTAAATAGCTTTTAATTTGTAAAATCCAACCAAATTTGTTAATTATAAATGAATATGTTCAGCTTCTATTCTCAGCAGTTACGTATTACATGAACAACTATATTTAAACAAATTATTCCCTTTATTAACTAAATTTCTTATTTTATACCAATTAAAGCTATATTTCATAGCTTGATAATGTTTGCTATCTATTTGATCTGTTTAAACACTGTCTTAAAATGATGCACTTTATTTGTAATTCCATTTGTTTGGACGACTTCTTTTCAAGATTGCTGCCCCCGCATCAGTTATATATATACTTATGTTTAATAAATAGCTATATTTAAATAAAATATTCCCTTTATTAGCTAAATTTGATATCTGAGGCCAATTGATGCTTCTTTTAAAAGCATGACACATTTTTGAGCTTCGCTTGACAAGCTTCCATTTTACCGGGAACATCTATAAATTAACCTTGATTTCCTTAGGATGTTTTGAATCAGAAATGATTATTCCACTTCAATGTTTTGCGCTCAACGGCATGCTAACTTTTTGTGGTTCTGTTAATTTGTTTATTAAAAATATGAATATAGGCTACATGTATCAATATATCCGTTAGTAAATTTGGCTTAACACCCGCTCGCTTAGTTTAGAATTAACCTGAAATAATTGTTTTCGTAATGCTTTATTTTGTCCGTTATTCGTGATTCTAAATATGTAATATCTGCCTTATACTTTAGATATCATGGAATCATAATTTCTCTAAATTGCTAGCGTGCATTAGTTTTATTGTATTGAATGAAGTCATCGCTGTTTTGTTCACAACTATTTTTAGACGATGAAGTATTAAAAATGACATGCTTAAAAACATGTCACTGATGTCGTTTCCGTATCAAATTGTAAATAAAGTTACACCGCTGAGGGTCCTAAGTCCCGCACCTTATTAATTTCCACAGTATCAGCTTCTACTTTTGGTCAGTTTTGATTTTGTGTCCCGGGTGATTGCTTTAGTTAACATAATATAACCACTACAGGTATGACTTAACATCCTCTCATTTCCTAGGCCTGTGTTATAACTTGGTGCAATTCCTTTATTAGTCTTTCACTTTTTGTTATTGGTCTTTTTTGGCTGGTTTTCTTGAGTTTTTTCTAGGAAGTTATGCTCTTGTTTTTTCCAGTTATAGAATTTCCTCTCCTTTGCCTTTTAGTGTATCTTTTTTGTCAGTTTTCTTTGTTATATAGTTACTCTTTTTGAATTATATTTTATTATTTCGGATTTATCCCTTTTCTTTCTATCTGGTGAGCTAATTTTGCCTGATGGTTCCAATCAATTCTATGCAACATTACCTCTACACAATCAACGTTATTTTTATCCGTGTGTGAGAACTAAATTCACTTCAATCTTATTGATGTCTTCGTGCAGTTGCGTGTTTCTTAAGTAATTAGTGACGTCACTACGGTACGAGAAATGTGTTTTTGTTTTCAACAGGAGTGCTCCTCGTATATATGCGCATTTTAATATATTTTGTTTTGTCATGTTTTAATTTTATCTATTTTCACGTTTCATTAAACCCTTTCTAATTTATTATATTTATTTATGGGCCGGGTAAAACCCACTGCATTCCATTATCTTTTTATTGTGATTTTTTTAAATTTCCTCTTCATTCTGTTTATTATCTTTTGTTTTAATTTTTTTAATATCTATTTTTAATTTATTTTTTCTAATTTTTTTCTTATCTAATAAATATCTAATATAATATTTTTAAACATAACATGGGTAGAAAGTCAGTAAGCAAAGAAATAGTTTAAAAGAGAAAACGCAAAATTTTATGAAACTCGTGTGAAATTAGTGTCAAAGGATGCGAGAAGCTTTACGAAATTTTTTTAAAAATATAGATCATAATGTTGATTAAAATATAAAACACTTTCCATAAAATATTCACCAAGAATTTTTTTAAAATACACAATAGTAAAATTAGTTATCTTTAAACAAATATGTAAAACCCGGACAGTTTCCGTTAATTAATTGTTTTATCTTTATCAACAGAAAAGGTTGCTACAAATAATTGAGACATAATATGAAGCAGAAAGCACTTCCGTTTTTGTACTATAAGGACATTATTAAAGACTATTAAAATATTACTGTCTATTACTTGAATGAGCCATTTGTGCCAATTACTTTGTTAAAACATTTTTAAATTGTTTGTAAGTCAGAAGAGAACTGAGATGGATAATTCGGTTTATAATGAAGAAAATTTGTCTTAAAATTGAATACTGATAAAGTTTGAGCCATAATTGAAACGAAAAATAGCCGAGAAACACATATTATATTGTGATATATATATTCGGCTTTTAATGAGAAAATTATCAGCAACTTTGGGATGTGTAAACAAAATGGTTTATTATCAGTTCAATGTTGCCAGTATATGAGATGTTTTTTCTGGAATATTTAGTATATTTTCGCGAAATTTATTTTTCAGTTATCTTTAGAAATATGCTAGGAAATATTTGATTTTTTAATAGGAAAATATAATTTCTGTAATATATTAATCATATTTTTATTAACACAATAGAAATCATATTAAAAGTATTAATTGCGTGCTTTTGACCGATAACGAAGAAGAGGTATTTTTGGCTTATAGTAAACAATGTAATGTAATTTGACTGCCCCTCGCACATGACTACCATCTCCTCGAGTGACGAACACCATTAGTACCACCCCCACCGCTATTTGCAGTGAATTCTCCCGGTGGACGTGTGAGCGGGTGATGGTGTGGCTGCGTCATCTGGGGCTCGACGGCTACATACAAGCGTGCCGACGGTGGGTGCGCTCGGGGGGACAACTCTTGGCCGCCTCCAGGAAGCAGATCGAGAAGGTGGGCTGTTGACCTGCGCTCTCATACATTAACTGTGCTTCTGTATGCGAACGGGCGATTCAAACTTTTGTTTGTGTTTGTTACAGTTCATGTTGAATATGTTTAATAATAACCTTTCTTGATAGTTGGCTCAAAATCACTTTTATATTTGAATATAATCTATTCTGTAAGAACAGGTTGAGGTGACCTCGACGGAGAAAGGATTACAATTCACTGGGAGTTGGGCTGTGTGACGGGGGGGGTTCTGAAATTTGAGTATTGTTCGGTAATTATGTTGATAATATGAGATGAAAGATTATTAAGATTGGAATCTGTCTGATATGAAGAACATAAATGGAATGAACATTAATAATACTTTAAATAGAGAAAATTATAAAGCGCACACACATTATGATATTAAAAACGAAAAAAAAAATTTTCAAAATGTATTGTGGTTAAATGATGTTCATCTTTTACTGTATATTTAATTGACCTTCTGAAGTGTGAACAATTCCTCAACCTAGCTTTACAGCAATACTTTCTGTTTAAATTGTATTATAGGCGGTTTAATAAATCTTCAACGATTTTATACTCAGACGTTATTGGGATCTATGCCCTGACAGGTATACCACACAATAAAGGTGGAACTGTGAAAATGTGAGCAGCTATAAAGGCGAATGAACTACAACGTGATAACCTTTTTAATAATATAATATAAGCTAATTGAATTGTATCTAATATCATGACATTTGATAATATAATACCATGCGGAGGAATCATTGAATTTGACATGCTGCAACAACTCCAGAATTTTAGCAAAAAATTATATTTATGCCGACACACACGTTTTGTTATATATTCTGTTAACGCTTTCATCTTAACACACTATAAAAAAATATTTTTTCATTTGGTAAAAATGTATTATTTAACAAATGAAGTAACATTTCACTTTTAATCTAAACAATAATTTATTATATTATGTAAATGATCGTTTTAATGAAAATGATTCCTGAATTGGACTTGGGGATATTCTAATTTATTTACCACATTATTATAGTTAATTAAAACATTCCAGTTTCCATAGAAGTGGCGTATAAAATGAAGAGGATTTTTCAATAGTTTATTGATGTTTGCGTCTATTAGTCCATATTGGTAATATATAAAAAATAAACATAACTCGCAGGTCTTAGTCGACCATATAATGTATTCAATATTTGGGTTTTTTAGTGCAAGATTTGAAAATATTGTTTCTATTTAAAATATTCAAAAATGTTGTACTATTACAATAATTCTATTATATTATTTTAAATTCCAGCTTTTAAATATTTGAAAATATGTTAATCAAACGGTTAATTTATTAATAGAATATTTCCTACTATTTTCCACATTATGTAGCTTAAACTATAACCTTTAAAGTTTTATTAACATGATTTTATATATATGTCCATAAGTATAATCTGAGGTTCATTTTATAGCTATATTTTAGATTTAGAAAATACACCTTTACATATAAATGATGCACATGTTTTCAATTTATTATTCCTGATTTTCAAGTCATGATTACATTCTTAAAACATCTAATTAACCGATATTTTAGGTAATTTTTCTTTTGCATAATTGGATTATATACATTGTGTACGCGACAAGAGAAAACAATTAATGACCAACTGACCAGGAAACTGGAACAATTAATGACCAACTGACCAGGAAACTGGGACAATTACCAACTGACCAGGAAACTAGAACAATTAATGACCAACTGACTAGGAAACAGGGACAATGACCAACTGACCAGGAAACTGGAACAATTAATGACCAACTGACCAGGAAACTGGGACAATTAATGACCAAGTGACCAGGAAACTGGGACAATTAATGCCCAACTCCAGGAAACTGGGACAATTAATGACCAAGTGACCAGGAAACTGGGAATTGATCAAGTGACCAGGAAACTGGGAATTGATCAAGTGACCAGGAAACTGGGACACTTATTGACCAACTGACCAGGAAACTGGGAATTGATCAAATGACCAGGAAACTGGGAAATACCGGGAATCTATCCATTTTAAGAAGTAAAACCAGGAATACAATGTTTAATTTTTTTCTTGGCTGATATTGTTTTTCAATTTTATTATTTTAATGACACAAATGTGTAAAAAAATATTTCGTGATTAATTTTTTTTTTTCTGAGAAGTCGTCTGTTATGCATTATATTATGTTTTTTTAGGTTTTTTTATTTTGCAATTTTTAAAAATTCGATGTTTTAAATATATTTTTTTACTTGAATATAAAATTGGAAATTGAGCTTCTGACAACCGGAAAAAACAAGATTCGTGGTATGAGAAAGCCGCAGACAACCTGTATATCGTTTTATATATTCTAATATGTAAAAAGACAGTTTAGAAACATGTAAATTGAAACCGATTTTTTTATATAATATGACAACATTATGAAAATCCAAAACGAACCCTTAACACTTATCAACAAATATCTCTAATGTTGATCTCTATTTTACACAGGAACTTGGTATTCGAAATTCTCTCCACCTGAAGAAGTTGCTCCTCTATCTGAGAGCCATTAAATCTCCCAACGACCAGAGCCCAACCTTCATTGTCGATATTCCGGCCTCCTTTTCCCTCAACAGTAAGTGTTTTCCCATTTCAAATCGGGTCGGGCTTTCTCCCCAAAGGCGGAGTATTATTTTAGGGCCATCCATGCAAAGTCTCAATATCGGTGCAAATTATAGTACATTTTTTTGTGGGGAATTTGTCATGAATTAAAATTTTTTTTTGTTTTCTCTAATTCTTCTTCTGATCAAAACCGAATCTTAGTCGACTTATTTGTTTAAAAAAAGCTAAATCAAAACTTTCATACAAATCAAATCTTGATCGCACCACCCGAAGAACACGTACACATCTAATTGACCAAGAAATCATTAATAAGTTGGGATATATCCGTGCTTTTGTAATTGATGAGATTTTTCTTTATTATATATTTTTTTGAGTAAAAAGATATTTCACAAAATTTGTGGCAATTTTCCGCTGTTGTTCTAGAACATGTTTCGTGTATTCAACATTAGTAATGCCCAGATTAGAAACAATTCAAATTCATAAAGTTCATTCATAAAATTCATAAATTCATAAAATTCATTCAGACCTCCTATTTTTCCTATTTTGTATGAAAATGTACACCACACCTATGCAGTGCTGTCTCTAGGTAGTTATGAGATTGTTTTTGCTAACCTTATTTATTGTGATCGTTGCACTTATACTCTGGTTATTCCGTATTTTATCTCTGTATAGTATCATCTAATCATAATATGTATTTTTCTATTTTAGTTATAATTGTAAAGCCTAACCATAAAACTGTTTACAAGAAAGCCTGTGAAATTGAAGTTAAATAAAAATTAAAAAATCTAGTCATCAATACAAATAAACACTTGCTAAAGAGGAAAACTTAAATGACATTTGTATTTTATTGACATATAAGCATCCTTTTTAATGATTTATTATAAATATATTTACAAAATACATTTTACATAATATTGATATACTTATAATTATTGTTTCGATTCTTGTATGCGGTTCATATTGAGGCAGGGGAGGCTGTCTGTTTATGTGTATTGATATATAAAATAGGCCTATTTCCATACTGCAAAGTGATGTGAGGCCTGCTAGTTTTAAATTAATTCAATAATAGCTAAGTTTTAGTGGCCATTAATTTTGATTGGTTACGCTCATATGATTCAAGTTTTTGTGCTAATATGGACCTATTCGATTTCTAAGTTAGTTTATAATATAATTATTTTGCATTAGTATCAGTATTTATATTTGAGCATTAGGTGTTGGAAATTTATATAATCTTTTACGCAAATGCATTGATTCTTTTATTCAATTAAACTATTACTCGATGGATCATAATTATTATTATTTCACTTCTAATTTCGCGTCCATTTTCTCTCATATTTGACTCATTCATTAAATAATATGTTTTTTTACTTTTTCTCCATCGTTTTTTTTCCCTCTCTTTATTCCAGAGTGGCTGGATGACATTGGCCTTCTCCACTATCTCTCCTCCTTCCAAGCGGCTGCGATGGATCCCAATCTTATCAACAACATTACAATGGTCAGTGGTCGCTTTTATTATTCCCAGTTTGTTGACATTTCTTTATCTCACAATATATTTTGTATCATGGGGAGTATAAGGACTGCCTATTTAATATTCAGAATATGACTTTACACGATTTTTAAAATGACGTGCTATGTTTATATTTTTACAGATTTCCATCTACATATTAATAATTGTTCGAATTAAAATGATTCTTTGTTCACATAAATGAAGTTTTAATTTATGTTAAATATTTATTTGAAATGATTGACTACTAACTGTATTCTGGTACATAATTTTATTTAAGTTTAGGATTGAGCTTGGTACTAAACTTTAATCACTTTTCGCCAATATTGTGGTTAGTCATTAATTAATATAATGTTAATATTTTGACTGTTAAGTGTTAAGGATTATTGTATTTTAGATGATTATGTATTCCGTGGATTAACTACAGTTTATGACTCCATATTCCGTACTTTCCGCACCTGGTCTCGAAAATCCGCATTTTTATATTTTTCTATATTTAAATAAATTAATTAACTGTTACATCAAATTAAACACTATTATAATTTATTACTAATTGTAATTCATTTAATACGCATTAATTTATTGTTATGCTTTTTTAAGTATTTAAATATTTGTTACGTATATATATTTAAATTTCTGAGAATGTCCAAATTCCTCATTTTGACAAAACTGTGTTTAACTAAAAAATCATTATATTAATTAGATATCTACAAAAACTCTCAAAATAATCATTAATAACATTTCTTAATTAATATTATTAATCTAATCTAAATATGTCTATTAATAGGAATACGTTAGATAAATATATTATAGTCGTTTATCGGAATTGTTTGAGTGTTTCTTAATTCTAGACATGGTTAAAGAACAAAAAAGGCTATTGATGAAAAGAAATATATTGTGCTACATACTACTTAATGTATAGTACAACCTCTTATTATAAATAACAGAATTCCTTCTTGATTTTCCCACTTTTCTAATTTTGTGTACAGTTAGTAAGTAATGAAAGCTGATTTATTTAATTATTTATACAAATTTGCCTCGATTTCTGATGCTTTTAAAAAAAGTTTTTTAATAAAATATCAACGAACCATGTATATCTAAAATGTTAGTACAAAAAAATATGTATACAGTTCAATTTGAAAACAATATTGCAATGGAAAGGCATAATATTATGTTTAAATTTCAGAGGAGGAGTGGTTTGGTATAAAGGATTGAAAGAGTGTTTAAAATCGATATAAAGCTTCACTACAACTATTACATTGGATAGCTTGCTACATATTATATTATTGTATGATTATGATATATTGAACATAAATACCATAAATAGGAGATAATTACTTTGTTTTTCTTAAAATAATTTCTCAATATCTACAATAATAATTCATGATGCTGTATTTGTCATACCACCATGTGTAAATTAAAAATATTAGTTAGAGCTTTTTATACTGTATTTATAATTCGATGTAGTTTAACAAAACTATGCTAACTACAATTTTGCAGTTTTCAAATAATCCACCTTGATCGCTTTTTCTGTATTAAATGTATTATAGTCAAGCTATATTCAGGCAATATTAGAAATCGAAGATTTTTTTAAAGGGCATAATAATTCTATATTATCCGCTAAAAGCGGGTATCATAAATTAATGAAACTCTAATTAATCAATATAATTATAAAATATTAAATGTAATAACTTAACAAATACACCAATAATGACAGTTCTGCATGTGAATCACAATACAAAT
>JAUZND010031192.1:0-22905 GCA_034780555.1 Coelogynopora nodosa
CCCCCTCTTCCTAGAGCAGACCTGTGGCTTACAGAATTGCCATAATATCCAGAGGAATGCGTACAGGCAGGGCATTCAGAAGAAGTGCAACCGGCTGGTTAGCTCCAAAGATATCTTGTAAACACTCACAGAACAGAGAGAACGAGAGAGAGAGAGAACTAAAATTCAAACACTCGACAAACACGGAACGGAACACAGTTTGTTGACTATTGGGGCTTCCGATAGGCCTACTTGATACGCTCAGGCATGGAGGGGGTCACCTTACTTCAAACTTCACAAACACAGGTGCGCGCGGGGAGGGGAAGGGCATATTTTTAGCCACAGGTAATCAATTCTGCAATGGGCACCACTGAATTTCTAAGAGAACGTCATACACGTCCTGGCCTGTATTAAGTTATAAAATTGAACAGACAGAAAGACAGACTGAGACTGCTGGAAAAAAGAAGATAAAAGGCAAGAATGTTAAAATAAAAGTATGATGCTTGCTTCCCTCTTGGAAGAAAACAATACCCCTCTTGTCTGTATAGGAATAAAACCGAGTTAAATAGAGGAAGTTAGGTACATACAGATTGAACTATCTACTTATGTCTGCTTAGTTGTCTGGAGTATCCTTCCTTTCCCCATAGTAACCGGCAATGAACCCAGTATGCTAGTGTAGTGGTCAGTCCGCGATTGTCATGTGAAAACCGACGGGGTTATGTATTGTATGTCTACTGACCTGGGCTGTGTTGTGACTCATGAGATGTAAAGTCTATCAACTCATTTATTTAATGAGAATGTCATGGAAATCCTCGTTTATATACTAAAATTGGGACTTTTCAAAACCCCTCGTATAAATAAATGAATTAGAATTATAGATTTTGATATCGCACCACTTTTAGATATGAACTATAAGAACACATTTTTGTAAAAAAAACATTAAAAACTGACCAAAAACGTTGTCTAATAAAGCTTATTCTGTAACAAATACATTTAGAAAAAGTGACCCAGGATCAATTTGTTGCCTTACATAAAATAGGAGCTATCATTAAATAACATGACGTATTATGCAAGTGCAATCCGACCCCGCAAACCTATTCACTTTAATCTTTTACGTGTGCAAAAACAGCCTCATCCTGTACTTCAATAATAATAATTGAACTCATTCTGCACCACGATATGATAGACTATTATAATAATTCCTGACACGATAACTGAATTAACACACAACAAAATCAAATGCTATCTTGTAAAATATATATCCAAAGGCAGTCTCATTTATGGACACTGTATCCAGGACCAAACAGATGATCTTAGCACGGTAGAGAAATCAGCTGATTGCATTAAGCTTGCGCTTGCACAGTGGCCTCTCTCTCTCTCTCTCTCTTACTCACTCTCACTCACTCTCTTTTGTTATTGATATGAGAAAGTAGGTCAAAGATCAACGAACGTTCTGGTAAGCGTTCTCTGTAAACTGTCCTAGTATGTAAACAATATATAGTGTCATCAATGTAGCGAATGACTGTGTCCCACCTGACATAGCCTATTATTGATCATAAGAGGTTTCATATTTCAAGCAGTGTATTAGCCTATCCAACGATAGCGATATTATAATATTATACCATTATATTATGTCCGCCAATATCCAAAGCGAATATGGATTTTATTATTCTTATAATCAATTAAAGTATTTTAAATAGTCAAAGTTCATCGTAGAATAATAAATTATTTTTAAAACGGAATGCAAATCACCGCCTTTATTGCAAATAACAAATCATTTCCAAAAAATCAATTGAATTATCTCCTTACATATTTCAAAATCCTAAATATAGACACGCTCGCCTTTTCTGTTCATTTTCCAATTGATCCAGTTGCTATTGATTTATTTACTTTGCTTTATTATTTTGCTTCATCCAAGAATTTAGTGACTTGAGGTAATATATTCAATTGACAGATATATAAGGCGTTCTTGTGCAGCCTTCCCCTTTCATTGATATATTTTTAATTATTAAATTATAAATTATAAAATATAAATTATTTTAATATATTTCATTAATTTAATAAACCAATAAAAAACAACGATTCTTCAACATGAGTTACCCATCTTCTAAATATATTGCAGAATTTATCGCTAACAATGTTAATCCGTGCATAATAATGCAAACTTGACCTTGAACAAGGAAATCTATGTATTGCCTTGACCTACTTATAAACTCACCTGGTTGGCTCGTCGAAGAACATGATTGGTGGATTGTTGACCAGCTCTTGAGCGATCGATAGTCGTTTCTTCTGTCCACCAGAGAGACAATTGCATCGAGTCTTGCGACACTCAGTTAGGCTGAGAACGTCGAGAATGTCTGAGACCTGGACGAGAGGAGAGGAGAGAAGGGAAACCTTAAATACACAATATTGCCGACTAATTGGGTTCTTCTCAACCTTGACTGTAAGACAAAATGACGCATTGATGTTTGACCGTTTACTGCCATCGTTATGCTATGACATTGTCAGTACATAAATAATTATTAACGCTGTTTTGATTACGTATATTTTAGTAGAATATACTGAGCCTGATGACAATAAATGACTCGAAATTTTATTTTATTTACGATTTCAAATGTTTGCCAGTGTCAAAATATATGTTAACCGTTAGGTTGAAGCTTTCACTGATACCTCAGATATCATTGCATGCTTTTTGCAAACTTATTTATTTGGCGCATACCATAGTGTAACGAAATTATCAAAAATAAACTAAATTATTTCACTATAAAGTTATAAGTAGCACATATTTTAGATAAAGAGACCATTTACAAAGCCTCTAATAAGAGAACAAATCAATTCATACATTTAGATTCGATAATGAAAAACTACACCATAATGTACTAAATTGATTGGGCAAATGGTGAACTGCATATGTTAACTGCAGGTGGGTCCATTGGCAACCCTCCCCACCGGATGTACAAAAGTACCTCGGGTACCACTGTGGTTAACAAGCAGAAGGCGCAGTGTGCAAATCGGTAGAACCAATTAATAAGTTCTGGACATACATCAAAATAGACCGCGAACTCTGACTGTGCACAGCTACATACTCTCATTACACTCTGTAAGGGTTTGTTTGTTTATAACAGATCTTGCTGTGTATGTAGCATTTTGAAATAAACAAACCTTTTTCACATCTCTTAGTGCAAAAGTGACTATTGTTGTGTATTTAGGCCGCAAAAAATAACACAGAAACAAGTTGCACATTATATTTGCTTATTTTATTAATAATATATAAATACAATATTACTGCTGGTTAGTAATTTGAGGACTATTGCGCCGCAAACCAAAACATTTTTTCAGTGGGATCCAAATTTGATAACGAAAGTTAAGTCAAGTAGTTCTCGTATCAAAAATGTTGTCCTTATAGATGGATGGATGTGTAACATAATGTGAACACAGCAGTTGTAGTTAGAAACTAATCACTTGCACCCAGAATTTAATAATATAGGCATAACCAGAAACGCAATTGAAATTAAATAGTTACAAGTCTTAGTATGAATACCTAGTAGAGTAGAGTGGTCGCGTTTTGTATGAAAACAAATTCAAGTATAATTTTCAAAAAAATGCAAGTATGTAGAGTGAGAGAGAGAGAAATCTTAAAACTAAAAATTTAAGTTAATGTTTTAGAATACTTTTAAAATAAGGATAAAAATGTTTTTCATTATACTGTTAAAATTCAGGAACATTTTAAGAAAATTATTTTTTAAATAATTATCGAAACACGCGACCACCCAGTAGCTGTTCGGTCAGCTGATAGACTTTGACAATATTTGGAATAATCATGAAAAACGTGCAAGTTATATACGTTACACGGTACACGTAACATAAAATTGTGTATAATATAGCCTACATATTAATAATCGGTTAAATATATCAACATTCATATATGTGTAGCCTATTTGTCTCGTTCGTATTAGCCTACAATATTTTATTTTGTATTCCAATAACATCTCCTAAGTCTCAATACGAGGCAGTAGTTTCATAAATAGTGACGACTTCTCTCTGTAATATTTCTATATTTTCTACTGAACAATATAATATATATTTCAAGGAAATGTTTGTAGAAAATAATTAATCAATCAATCTGTGTGTATCAAGAGTGTGTATTGTTACCGTACGCAATATTATTTGGACATTGTTCACAGGTAATTGGACGAACCTTTTGAAGATTTTCTACATGTTTCATGTTATTGTTAATGTAAGTACTTTTTAAAAAATATATAAAATGAGATAAATCTGAGAAATTGCGTAGAAAAGAAGAATTTTAAGGTTTTATAATAAGTTCTAAAAAGTTCATATTGATTAAGAGTCAAATTGTACGAAATCACATCTTGCAACACAAAATTACCTGCAATAAGTGTATTTAGCAAATTTAATAACTACCACAACTTCATAACAATTTAATACATCACTCAGGTTTTCTATGGGATTGGAAAAAAACAAGCCTGCAAGCACTGGTCTGGTGTATCACAGAGCAAATGTTGCAAAATACACGTTACCTTTAGTTTATTGGGAAGATAAATCTATAACTGGTCTGGTGTATCACAGAGCAAATGTTGCAAAATACAAGTTACCTTCAGTTCATTGGGAAGATAAATCTATAACAATACTTTTTTCCACGTAGCTCATCTTAGACATATTTATGAAAAGCGATTTTTTTAATTATGAACATGTGTTTTTAAACAATTGTATGAATATAATAAATATCATATATGTATCATAAATGTCTCATATTAATTCATAGATGTTCCAGTTTTCCTGATTTGGCATCAGCTCGATTTATTGAAACACTTTTATTGATTGAAGCACAAAGTCCGTTCGAAAACCACATCTTGAGCGAGTGCGCACTAAGTCAGATGAACAAACCCAAGAAAGGTCAACCAATCAACCGCCTAGCCTGGAACATTAGCGGCAGTCTGACATTTGTTATAACAATAAACATTTTATTAGTGGTTAATATATGACATCCATCAAATTATCATGATAGTACGTCCAGGACAACATTATTATATCAAGGATACCATAAGAGATAACAATTAAAACATTAGTGGAGGATGTGTCTTTAATTGTAATCGAGAAACTAATATCGAAGGCAAAAATACGCAGAGAATTATATACATGCATAATGCATATTTTTAAAAGATTAGCATTACCATCCACATTTATTGAGTATAGATATACGTTAATCAATGCAGTGAACACAAATATGAAGCTTTTTTTCTCTTCTGAAGGCTTCACATGTTTGTTTACCTTTTTTGAAATTAAAATGGGTAAGAATTATCGCTTTTTTCCCTTTGATAACATCTTTTTTTAATTAGGATAGCCAGAAGCGATTATTGAACGATAACAGAATAACCACATAGCCTACCTTCAAAATAAATTCTTAAAATTCTGTGAGTCTGCTAACTTAACTACAAGTCACTAATTATGGAGTGTTAATCATTAAATAAAATTGTAAGTCAATGCTCAAATGGAAGGGTACTCTTCTCCAGCGAACTATGATACCCCCGAACATGAAGCCGTGCTCATACAAATTGAACATTACTTATAATACATACAAAATACCATGTTTTGACAAATTCGATCAATATGTTGCATAGCTGTGTAATGTTTCACGGTAACTATAAACATCTGCGTCATACCTATAACAATGAACTTTGCGGGTTAACTTTCACTCAAAAAAGTTTGATATTTTATTAGAAAATAATAATACAATTGTATAAACTTGACGATTTTGCAAGATATATATATATATACTAAGCATTGCCTTATGAAGGGTGTATCTATTCCAAACTCATGTTAATATTGCGTCCATTTTAAATCACTGAAGACAAAAATATCGATATCTTTCAAAGCGATACGGCACAAAATGTTATGACCATTCGGCAACATTTGAGAGTATACAGAAAAGTCATCCTTATCAATTCAGTTGTGTGGCATAAATGATTTTGCAAGGAGTGGAGTAGAAAATCTGCAAACAGAATTGTATTCGCAATTAAGGCAGCATTTCTGGAATTGATAAGTTTGCGCACATGTACCCCGTAGAGAGAATTATCAACCTGCGATTGATAGAGGTATTTCTCCTACATACATCTAGGCTACCACAGATATATCTATATATACTAATGAACAGTGAAAGGCAGGGTCAAACAGGAGAATGTACATTTTTTAACTACAAGATCATAACCTAAAATATAGCCTAGTTCCCATCAAAACACCCCTTAATAATTACAATGACCGAAAAATAAACTATGACCGAATTCACAAGTTCTAAAATACATAATTGGTGTTTGCGTCTGCAGTCACATTCAATTTATAGTAGTAGTTGGTTAGTTTGATTATATAGAAAATCCGGTTACATGGGTCCAATTTCACCGCACAATGATATGGCGATGGTAGGAGCATCGGGTACTTAATGTTAAAAGTCCAGCTAATAACAGCTCTGTTGTGGTCGGTTTCAAATTTTGTATCAATTATCATAATTGATACGAAATTTGCAACCGACCACAATAATCAGACCACGATAATATCCGAGTGATTATTATTATTATTACATCCTCGATGGCTGAAAACCGCTAGAGTGAGCCTATTTTCAAAGTGCAATTAACTAGAAGATATTAGTTGATACTATAAGTGGCCATCAGATTCAATGTCCAAAGTGAAAAACTTGAAACCTTTAAAGCTATGTACTCGATCACGTTAGAAAATGATTTCATTATTTTAATATGCGTTTTTTTAATTGATGTCAGCCTTATTTCTAAGAAAATTATTCTCTAACTTCAAAAACGAACCTAAGAGATGTCCGTAACAATATAAATTGAGCTATATGTAAAATTTGTACAATCTGATCATTGATGAGAGAAGAAAAAAATATTTTAAAACAACAAAAAAACGTTTATACTATATCTTGAAAATATGTAGACGATTTCTACTGTATGTATTCATAGCCTATATTTAATGAACACCAAGAATCGATTCCCCACCACGCACCAAATCTCCCTTCTTCACCGCGGACATCTGTTCGTCCAACTTCAGGTTGGCCGACACCATCATCGCCTCCTCCACACTCAGATGGGGCAGCAGATGGTCGTCCTGCATGATGTAGCAGGAGGTCTTCCGGAACTTGCGTAGATTGCGCTGCCGCCCATTCACCAGAATGTTCCCGTTGACGTTCTTGGTCCGGTAGCCCGCGAGGATGTTCATCAGGGAGCTCTTGCCCGCCCCACTGGGCCCCATGATTGCCGTGAGTTCTCCCGAACGGAAGCTGCCCGAGATACTCTTCAAGATCTCCTTGTCCTCTAAAGTAGTGGGGTTTGAAAACAGATTAGAATATGGCATATTTTCGTTTGTGAAAAAGTATATATGTGTTTTTATTATAATTCTGTACAAAAAAATGGTTTGTTCTATTAAACAAAACTCACTCATTTTATATATTTGGTGAATTGAGATATTTTTATCCATTACATAAAGATTGTAACAAAACAAAATCAGAAGTTTTAGAAGATAAAGTATCATATTTTTTACAGGTATGCTATACATTTATTACATACATAATCAAACACAAATTTTCACTTAAAATATAACTCACAAAAGGTAAAAACATTAAATCTATATTTTATTTTTTATAATTAAAACCTTTAAGTATATTTGACATCATATATATTTATTTATACTTAGAATTCTAACATTTGTGGATCAACAGAAATAGTCAGTATAGATTTAATCTAACGGCTTTAATACTAGTTTCGTTCAAAACACTATCTTATTGAAGAGGTAGCACAACTTCCAGAGAAATAATCCAAATAGGCAACCAAGTCTATGAAACCTATGAATGAGTTATCAAAAAACAAGATCATTAGTTACCCAATAAATGTTGGTATAGTAGAGTGGCCTGCTAGCCCAATGATTGTTATCTGCTGGCCCAAAGCACCAAATTTAGCAGACATATTTTGGAGGGGAGCACCCAATTTTAAAGATTACGGTCAAGGGTAAAACTTTGCTAATTGCCCTCTTGTACCATTTCAAAAATAATTTTCATAAACTCCATATGACTAGTAACCCACAACTAAATCTATTTTCTCGTTATAGTATTGTATTTGTTGTATTTAAAAAGACAATACTGCAATAAACCAAAATAGATTATTTAAAATGACAATATTGTAAAAAAAAGGGTTATTACATATAATAAGCACGTTTCAGTTTATGAAGAGACACACATAGCACCATAATTCCATGGTAGAAAACTGGCACTGAATTACTCAGCTCTCAGGAAGAACACAAGGATGGGGAAAGAAAGTCATGCTTTACAGTCACCAAAGCATTGGCATGCCAGACCAGCCGTTTTGCATTTGCATTTCTAATCACACATGCCTTTCAGCAACACATTATCAGTGCTCTACAAGCAACAGCAGCAGCTGGAACCGTGGTCCAGATGAGATGCCACCCAGTGTCTGATTTGGACCAACCAAAACCATCTGGGCTAGGAGCAGCAATCACTGGTTTTCAGACTCTCTGTCCAGACACTGGCCTGGTACATGCATTGGTTGACATGTTAAAGTGCAGTGCATTTTGTGTCGGTGGTAACTTTTCCATCAGTGTTACCCTGTTAGGAAAGAGCTCTTGCCGAAGGTTGTTAACCTTGCTGTGTTGAGTCATGCTGTCATTCACAAGTATGTTTTCAATTGCTCTCTATTTTTGAATAATTGTCATATTTCAGAGCCTATGGTGAATCTAGCTTGCATTTTTACCTTGAAAACTGATATGGGTAAAATTGATTAGCATGTATTTAAAAGCATAGCCATCTGCATTTAATGCTTTCACTAAGTGTTTCATAATCACCAATGCAATATGTCAAGGCAGAAGTAACACTCTTGCTGGTTCTACAAGTGAAACTTTGTAACTTCTATTTCATGTAGAATATAAACAAAATCTCTTCCGCCATTTACTTTGAATAAGAATTTAAGTGTCAGCTTAACTGTCCCAAATGTTTTGTACCACTTTATTTATTTTATATATACCAGGTGTGAATGTTAGTGTAATAATCAATGACAGTGATAATTATACCCATATTAACAATATTCTTTAACATTTGAAATCATACAATATTCTTAGACATTTGAAATCATACAATATTCTTTGATATTTGAAATCATACAATATTCTTTGACATTTGAAATCATACAATATTCTTTGACATTTGAAATCATACAATATTCTTTGACATTTGAAATCATATGGTTAACTGGAACAGATTGTTTGAGACTTCCTGAATAAAAATGTATTGTTTGTTAAATTACTAAGTGCTCCACTAATCCTTGCACATTTTTGCAATAAACAAGGGAATCTTTATATCCCTTTTGTCTTTTTTTGATACCTTAAATATTATCAATCTCTTAAAATATTGTAATTTTATACTAAAGTGGACAAAGAGAAACCCCATGTCATAATCAATTATTTTAATTATGTGATAAACAAGTTTCAAAGAATTCAGATTCATTATTTTATATATACTTTCAGAATCCAATCTTGTTAACTATTATTAATCACAAAATATGCCAATAATTATAAATATATATTAGTAATAACATTAAACATTTATAATAAATAGTATTTCATAATTACAAATATTTTTAAAAATTTATATATAAAACTATTATATAATATCATTTATTTAAGGTACTTAAGCCACAAATTGTGTCACTTAATATAAATGGATAAAAAAATCATTTTATTTAGTAATTTAATATGACTAACAAATTTTACATTAATAGAAATATTATATATATATATATAAATAAATATGATGTATAAAATATTATATGTGATGCATTGATGATACATTTAGCTTACAGAAAAGTTTTAAATTTATAATATGAATGATGTTTGAAAAATAAGTATATGAGCTTTTTATTTTCCTACTTCCTTATCTCCTATTCCTAATATCATGTATAGCTTATTCTGTATTAATAATATTAGATTATTTATGAGAGTACTTTAGCAGGATTTTTTAAATAATATTTAAATATAATAAAGTTATTTCTGCTCATAACCAATAATTTAATATACTTAATATGGTAGTAAAATCTAGTTTATAAATAATAAGAGCTCAGCTAGACAGAAGACAGAGACAATACTGCTAAGCTATGTAATCACTTTAAATCATTAGTTATAATAAAGCTTTTTGTACTGAATTATATATACATATATGACATAAATATCTTAATTTCATGATATTCTATTATAATATGTATTGGTGGATCCAAAGGGGAGGGGGTTGCAATCCCATGTTATGAGATTTATAAAATGTTTAGGTTATTGATGGATTTTTTTTTATAGTATATATACTAAGAGTTATTACCTTTTTGCAAATTATATACAATATGCAACTTATGAGTTTGATAATATTTGTTTTATATAAATATCTTAATAGGTATATGGGCATTTAATATATTAGAGAAAAAATATATATAATGGTGTAAAATATACTATTTCTAAAGTGGATATAACTTATAAATATACTAATTTAGGTCTTTTTAAATGCATTTAAGATATGAAAACCTTAACATTTTTGGCACTAAATACCACTTTAGAGACTGCTCTTACTGCATAGTCATAACATCCAAGATATTGTTTTTTTTTAAATTTTTTAAACATTATTCCTCACATAAAAAAAACTGGATCTGACCCAGTCCTCACTTTTTAAAGCAAGGTATTTAATATTTTAAATAAAGGATAATATTTTAGTTTATAATCAATAATACTAAATACAGAATAAATAAGTTAAATAATGCTAATAATATCCTGTCTAAAGTATCCTCTATATAGAAAAATTTTCTTATTTAGAAACAATGTTAGTTAACTGATTTATTACATTGAATAAATATATATTATAGAAGTTATATGATATGTATTTAGTTCAGTATATAGAAATATAATTTTTGTATAAAAGATATAAAAATTATTATTTTACAAATAAATAGAAAATATCATCAAAGGAAAGAATTAAAGCATAAAACCAGTTTCTAGAGGAATTATTAATTTTATGAATATGTAAAATGCCTGTTATAAGAAGAAGAGTCTTTTATGGAAATAAACAGGCTTTAAGCCATCTATTCTAAAGTACAAAAGGATGCCTATGGCTATGTGAAGCTGGCTGTAGAAATCCTTATTAATGGTAAGCATAATATTATGACTGTGATTCCATAATTAAAAAAGCATGGTACTATATATGTTGCTTGATGGCTGCATGCACTAAGTGCACATAGTTTTCTTAGTTGATAATGATACATTTCTTTATAAAATTAGGCTTAGCTTTAATTTAAAACATTTAAAATTTGTATTTTGATTTGCAAATGTATTTACCTTTTCCTCTTCCCAATATGACATGGTATTTGATATCCACAAATTGTAAATCTTTACGAGATCGACCACAGCGTTGCATAAACTTATCAGGATCCTTAGGTTTTGCAAACTGTACCTCTATTTCGGGAGAATTTGTTTGGGCTTCCATATTAGAAACATTTGGAGTAAATGCTGGAACTTGTATTTGAATAGATTCCAGTTCAGTCATTTAAAGAATTGAGATATGAACTTTAATCTACTAGATAAATGGGTAAATGAAGCTTCGAATGGAACAAAGGTAAAAAAGTGTTATACAAGTTGTGCGCTTGTTACATTTCTCTAGGTGAGTCAAAAATATTAATATAGTCAAACAATTTTTCACAAACAGTAGATTTGACAGATTTTTCTGAGTGAATTCTTATATTTATGTAAAAATATGAATTCAAGTTAAAAATCTACTCATTTTGAACTCTTTAGTAACCGTACATTTATAATATATATCAATAATTAAGTTTTCAATGGTAAACACATTCATGCAAAATGAGAAACTATACCATTACTCAAGATAAAATATTCACCCGGATATTATTCATAACAGATCCATTTTGAATTTATTCTTTTCGTGTAGGATTCAAATTAATATATCTTTAGAAAACACTAATGTCCAAATTATTCACATAGATGTTGTATGTACATTTGTAAATAAACATCACGAGAGACAGTGTATTCTCACATATTTAACAGAAAAACATGTAGACTTATTGCATGTATATATTTATAATTAATACGGAAACGCGCTCTCAGTATCATTGCCACACTCTGAATTTAAATGAATGTCTCAACAAGAAAATATATTCTCTACGCTATGAAAGACTTATGAGATACTGAATGGAGCTTCATCGCAAATTTGAAATACTAGCAGGTGATAACGAGTGCTTTTTCCTATTAGTATCTAATATAAACGTGGACGAAATACTGTTTCCGCAGATGGTTCTACATGGTCTGCTAGATTCTTCGAATTTTCCCAAAACACATCCATGCTACTCAAGTCAATACACCAAAATTGGGCTGTGTGAAAGATGAATGTAAGGCCAATTCTCAAAAGGAAAGGATATTTTTTCGGCCAAAAGCATATAGCCTCTTATTACAAAGTGAATCAGAACACACTAGAGTGAACTGTATGCAAATAAGTGTTGTAAAGAACATTCTCACATATGATTCTTACGTTAAGGCATGCAATAAGGTAGAAGTCAATACCGATCTGAGGAAGATTTGCGTCACAAAATCATAACATCACAACTTTACAATAGAATAAAAGCAGTTGTCATTCTTCGAGAGGAAGAGGGAATGGGTTGATATAACTCATAGCCTTCCATTTGACATCCATCAATTAACCGGCTTTTTTCTTCAATACGCTCTTCAAAAACACGGACAAATAATTGCCCGACATTTATCTTTATGAAGAGAAACATAATCATAAACTATAATCCTTACAATTAGATTTTATTATATATAACTGTATCATTTTAATCGCAAATGGCAGACTTTCTATCCTGTAGTTTAATTGTTCCTTTGAACGATAATATCCTGATGACATCATAATAAGATAGAAACAGGTTGAAAGTCTATAAACAAATCAACTGTTTGTAATAGTTATATCAATAACAATTACGTTTGTTTATAAAGAGACTCGTCGACTTGATGATACATGAAGCAAAGGCTGAAGTGAAGACGAAGATGATGGAATGGATTTTTCATATCCAAACTTTGACAGTTTTATTATTACATATTAAGTGTCATCAGGATGAATTATCAGGATTATCAGAATTATCAGGATGAATAAAAACTCTAGGTACAAAGTTTTTAAAACAAGTTCTAAATATTGGTTATCATACTTTTGGTGAATTTGATGAGTATAAATATCCTCAAAATCCCGGCTTCACTGTGAAAGAAGACCAAATCATAACTTAACCAACTTAGTGAAGACTATATTTGTCAGAAAATGTTTACCAATTAGGATGGATAAGATAACCGAAAATGTAAGGAAATAAAGCTGTAAAGAAACGGAATACCACTGCAACTAGAAAGTCAATAAACAAATTAAAAAAGAATAGGCTTAACAAGTAGAACATAAATATATAAATATTTCGAGATAAATTTAGTAAGTAATATGTCATCTCACAACTCAAATACCGATAATACTGTCACTAACAAATATAGTCCAACGTTAAAAAGAGACTCAACGATAGTACCAACTACAATAATATTGAATTACTCTGGCGACAAGGAAAAGATCACAAACAAAACGAAAAAATGCAAGAAATGACTAACTGATTTGATTCAACTCGAGTTCGATTTGCCGAAGAAAAGGAAGAAAGCAATCCGCTGTTCACGGTAAAAAAACATGATATCCAGTAATAATATTGCAATGAGCAAATGTGATGTCGATTTGTATCCACTTAAAGTAGCCAGTGTAGACCTTAATGTTCACTCTTTAAATAATGTGATGACAAGTACTGGACCGATTGAGTTTTTCATTTCTGGTTCTGCTGATGAATACATTGATCTCAACGATACAGCCATTTTGACTGCAATTGTAGCGGCTGATAAATCTATCTTATTAACAACTTTATGTATAGTCTATAGTCTCCAATGTATCACTAACTATTTGTGACAAGCAGGTGGATGGAAGACTTCACATGCATCCCTATATCGAGCCTATCTCGGTAATTTACTTATTTTTACTAAGGATTTAAAAGGGTATACTATTTGCATCAGGACACCATAGGCGAAACGACTTGGACACTTGGGCAATACAGCCGAATTCTACAGACAAATTTTGTTGGATATGCTTACACAAGGAAAATAGTATATGCTTGATCAGACTGATATTTGTCTCAGATTTGACCGTAGCAAACCATATTTTTGTCTTCAGCTAAATTTGAATGGGAATAACAAGGTTGGCAATATTTTAATTAAACAAACAATTCTATACATTCGATGTATTAACATTCATTCAGCCGTGCTAAGCGTGAACATTTTAGCACTAAGACACCATGCAGAATGTAATCTATCCTATTCGGAGGACTTAAATGTTGTCATATACCATTTCCAATGGGTACCTCTCTCACTGGAAGGAAAATTTATTCCGTGAACAATTGCCGAAATTTCTAATTGTAGGCGTGGTTACAAACAAGTCATAAAACGGTGATTGGGAATCCAAACCCGTTCAATTTTCAAAATTTTGAAGTTAAGCATGTTGTTGCTTTTTATCTGGAAGGCGAAGAAAAGTCCTTGGAGCAATTCAAAGTGAACGATGATCTAGGCATTGAACTTGCAGAATTTGGTGATGGATATACGCTTCTCGGGTATAATTTGACGCCGGACCTTCATATGACGGAACACGCACTACCTCATCGTTAAGGCAATCTTCGACTGGAACGGAAATTTGCAAAGGCTCTGACAAATGCTATAAACGTGATTGTAATGGCAGTTTTTATGGAAATGTGGAAGTGACTCATCACGGAAATGTAATTACAGACTTAAAACTTGAGATGATTACGGGTGATGATTTGACGCAGCTTGTCAAATCATCTGTCTACTTGAATCCGTATTTATTGGTGTCTTCTCTGTGAACAAACTTCCTTATACAGTATTTTACGTTTTCTGCATCACACAATACAGTGTTCTAAACCATTTTGCCTTGTTGTTAACTATTGTACAACACTGATTCTCCGTCTATATTGATCATAATCACATTTCTGATGTTTTTGATAGTTTTGGACGCATTTCTTCTAAGTACGTTCAACGTGGGTTAAACTTAAACACTCGCTTTTGGTATTATTCAAACGAGTGCGTACAAAGTATTTTATCTACTCTAGGTGGTGCTTTTCGCTTTATTATCTATACTAAAATTTCTTATACTATATTATCCTACTGAAATGTTGTCCCATTTTGATAGTGTATTTTTTAGCATAAATTACCTTATTGCAAAACATTTTATTATCAAGTTATCTGAATCAACCGCGTTGGACAGTCATTGTGTTACTGCTCCTCAAAAGACACACCTGTATAATAGTGAGATGTTTATTGTTTTTCAAATGTTTTTGTTACCCACCCTCCATTGGTATTATTCTACTTAGTAAAAAGTTCGTTGATTCAAACAATCTGACTTTTTTATTTACTTCAAATAAAGAAATTGTTATTTAAAACATTATTTACAAATTATAAATAATCTAATTTGCAATGACTAAATGCGTTGCTTCTGCATATTTACCCATGACAACAACCTAGTTTCCAGTAGCTATGAACTAGGTTCACATGAGCTCCAAAATTTTAATTGAATAGCGGGAAAGAGTTCCGCTTCGTATAATAGAGCTACTTTATATTGTTCACTTTAATATCGAATAAGTTGATAGACATCACAGCTAGATAATTGAAGCGCAACTGTTGAAGATCGGTGAGAAACAGTTAAATCCGAAACATCCTATAAATTGACTAAATCTTCCAAATGATGTTGCTGAAGCACCCACACCCATGTCAACGCATTTTACATCCGTTGAAAATTAAAAAATAGTTACATTCTTGTGTCATAATGGAAACATTTGAGGACATTGTGTATCAATTTTAACATCATAATCGAAAACTATATAGTAAAAGTGTTTACGTATTTTGAAGAACTCTTTCAATTGTTTAGAATGACCAGCGAATATTCTATTTACAACATAAGGCAACGTCTGCTCCATTGTGAGATTATAGGTTGTATTCATAAAGCGGGGGAAAGAAGAAAGTGAAACAAAAAGGGTCGGGAATTGTTGATTTGCGTAAATCAAAGGGAAATAGCCAGACATGTTTACTTTAAGTGATCTGGCGGTGAAGATAATATCTCTGCTTAGGTGTTACGTCAGTGCAATGAGGTCTATATAGCTTTATAAGCCTATAGAGCCGAGCATAGAGTAATTAGTCCGGTCGTTCATGTATATATAGATCTTTCAGACAATATTATTCATTGCCCAACTATATAGTTACTATTTATGGTTAATTCCAATTGTTGAATGGATGAATATGACATGGTATAATGCTCAATGAATAAAATACAAATAGAACAATATAATTTTAACTAAGTTTAATTAACATTTTATTAAAAATTGAATTTAACCTTATTGTATATGTACGTACAATACAAGTATGTAGAACAATATTAAAATGTAACTCAATTCAGTTGTATATAGAACAATAACATCATTGTAAATAAACTTGTTCTAATTTTATGCAACCTTTATTTGCATTTTTACTTTTAATTTTAATCTAACTAAAGTTTTATATTGTTTTATCAACATAGTATAAGCTTGCATGTATATAATAATTAAATTTTTAAACAATTAATTTAAACCACCATTATAATTTTTTTAATAAATTACTTTGACAGATAGAGTATTCCATAATCTTTTAAATGTATTAAATATTAACTATAGCAGTCTTTTACAACAATGAATATGTTGCATATATAGGTGAATAATATGCGTATCTTTGAGACAGTATTATTTATCGCCCAGTCAATTCCAATTGTTAAATCCGTGAATACATAGCGTGACACGATGATGTCATACGAGTTCGGCAGATCACCTATAGTCATGTGTTTTCACACCTTAAATTTCAATGTTGTGGGGAAGAAGGATAGGAATAGGGAAAGTAAAAAGGAAAGAATGAGAAAGAAAAGGAAAAAGTATGTAATTATATAGATCATAAAAACATACGATCTCAACCAATGCCCAACCAAAAAGCTGTACTCTTGGCTCAAGTCTGGCAGCCTGAATTTAGCCAGACTTGAACCATGTCCGCGAGTCCGAGAGTCCGCGAGCGCTACGCTCGCAATAAATAATTCAAAATATTGGCAGGTGGTAACAGTGTCATGTTTGTGGTAACAAAATTTTCACCAGAATTTTTGTTTATTTTAATTCACATAATTTTCTTTCCGTAATTCTTACTTGCCATAACACAGCCAATTAGTCTTGGGCCAGAATGATTTTCCGAATTATGGTCATCAAGTCATCCTGATTTTTTATTTTGAGACTTTTACAATGTTTGCAATATTGTTGACATATATCTAAATCATTTCTAATGATAATATATTCGCTCATCAGATTTTTTTGCAAAGTATCTTTTCGGAAGATGTCATCTTATAAGATATGTATAAATGACGACTTTTACTAAAACCAATTAACCAGAAATTAATGATTAGAGATAACATGCTTACTGTTCGTGTGGATGTGTTACTAACGTAATTTAATTACACATATTAGTTTTATAACCATTTGAGCTACAAATTTATGTTCATGCCATTTTTTTTCAACAAGATAAATAATACAAAACATAAATTTTCATTATTTTAACTTATCAATTGGTCCTTAAGTAATATGTATCGCATTTTAATTTTTATAAACAAGGAATCTTTCTTAGTCTTCTAGCTTACTTACCTGCTTTAATTGTCACACATACTTGCAAACGATTATACTTATTATATCTTATATTTAGACATGCAGCTGTTTTTCCATACAATGAACAATCTGCTGCGCTGTAAATGACTGTAAAAATATTCTGAACGTATACAACTATATTTTCGTATCATCGACTCTTTTGTTCGTCGCTTCATTTATTTTTTATAGTGACTAGGCGAATACGTTAAATATTTAGTTATAATATATTGATGTACCCAGTACAAAAAACGCCGCCGATGCACCGACGGTAAAAGCCGCCGATACGCGGTAGTTTATGGCCTGACGAAAAGTCGGCGATGCACCGACGGTAAATGCCGCTCGAACCACAAAAACCCACGCCATACTACTGATCAACTGACCAGTAGTATAGCATGGTTATAATTAATAATGGTAAAATTCATAGATAAAATATCACAAATGTATATTTAATTTGAAAATATAAACTTCAAATCAATATACTTACAATTTAAAAACGAAAAGATTATAGTAAAAAGTCTCATGAAAATATTTTTTTCTAATTTAATTTAATAACATGTTGTCAGAGCGTGAGATTAATTCAATGTGGCTGCCATGTTTTTTTCAGGGCACGCATTCGTTCCGTGATCTTATAAATATAAAATTGTAGATTTAAAGTTTGAAGAAGATAAACCATGTCGGTAAAATGTAGTTCTATTACAGGTAATAACCTATAATGATGAAGGAATAGAACATAAAACTTTGGGAAACATTAACCAATATCACAAATCCATATAGATAAACTAATAAATATGAAAACGGGTTCTACACATTATTTTCGGAATTATAACTTAAATATTCTTACCAAAGATACATTGTTTAGTATCTTCTATTAATACGGTACACAAATATCCAAAATAAGTGATCATGACTTGTAGACATCATTGATTAAAACAAACATTATACTGTAAATACCGACGAACAATTAAAATTATGAAAAACTAAATTCCCCTAAATTCCCTCGTCACCATTGACGTATACGAATAACAATTTACACATCTACTATATCCTGGGATTAATTTTCCATACACTCTTAGTGTACTATAATGTAAAGGTGCACATTTTCACTCAATGTTTTAAGAGTCATGCAATTTACATTACAATGTATTGCAATAAAAATATTATGCAAAATTCGTAACAAATGATTATAGAATATAGAATTGTATTAATTCAAATAGAAGGATAAAAACAAATAATTTAATTTCGAAAATAATTTAATTGTATAAATTTTATTATCATTAAAAATGTGTAAAAATGCATTTCCTTTCATAAGAAATAAATTTCCTCAATGAGCAAAAAATATTATTTAATAAGCACTTTTACGCATATATTATTGTATACCGATATAATATTGTACATTTAGAATAAAGTGAATTATTCACTTGCAAAAATATGGATTTAAAAATATGCTGAATCAAATAATAATATGTTACTAGCCATATTTTTAATATGATTAATTATGTCTGCGGTCCTACTGCTGTCTTCAACACCAATGTTGTCACTTGAGATCACTCTTGCCTTCTTCCGGGACGAGACCTCCCCTGACGACGTTCTATTCTTTGCGCACTTAGAACGACGGTCGTGCCTTCCCCAGTCCGGCCTTTTGCCTTCTTAAAGAATTGAGCCACATTGTGCTCTACAGACTGTCTCGTCGTTTGCGGAAGATAAATATGATAGAATCTATTGGGAAAACGGTTTAAGCAAAACAAATTAAGAATATCATTACACATAAACTGACAGAGGCTCGTGCAGGAATTAGGGCAAGGGGGTTTCAAAATGAGAAAATGTGACGCTATCATAGATTGTTTTAAAAAATGTTAGTTATAATAAAAACAAGAATTTTAATATTTTTCTTATACAAAACACAAAGGTGTATCGGAACTCATGGAACCCTCCCCTGAGCACACCACTTGTATACGATTTATTTACACCATGTATTGAATGATAAGAAAAATATTTAACGTTGAATCAATAATTATTACATATGCAATTTTACAATTATTAAAGTAATATTATAATAAATATTAATAAATACATGTGATATACTACTTATCAGCAGCAAATAAAATATATTTTTTTCAAAGAATTTTATTTTATAGAACAATAATTTAATGAATCATTTTAAAAATAATACACAATCATTTAAATTACAAAATATGAATAAAATAGATTTATTAGAATAAAATAGAATAAAATAATATTATGAACTGAAAATACAATAAAACTAATTAATTTTTATATCGTACATATGGCACATATATTAGTTCTATTAAATTATAGTAAATATTTCTGCAACCATATGTATTGATGTTTCGTATATCTTACTCATACCTAGATATACAATTTATGCCTCACGGTGCGGTTGTGAGAAAGATGAGTCATACGTAAGGTTTTTTCGAGAAAAAAATATAATATGGCAGTTGCACACAGCCTAAAAAGACCATCTTGAAAGTTATATTCAACAATTGAAACGTTTATCAGTTCAAATTTTTATTTTGCACAATTAAAATTGTACTAAAATTATACGTTTATTTATACTATCATTAAATAAAGAACTTATTTTATTACGAGAAAATTAAATACATTAATTTTCAACATAATTTGCTTATATAGCACAACTGCTATGTATGACTCATTGTTTTCATAACCATCGTATATAACAGAATTATGTTATATTGTACATCTAGGAGTCAGAGAGAAAGAAATCCATACCTATGCGTGTAACTATAATAAATCAGCATTCATTTTGTTTAAGTAAAATTTAATTCTGTTTTAAACCGGCAATTAACCACTTTTTTCAACGTTTTAAAACGCGTTTCCATTGGATTTATATTCTTTATTTTTATTAAATAAATTGGGAATAAACCTTAAATTAGTATGGCTGATGCTTCTGATGATAAAGTCACAGTATTTATTAAAACCCCCAAAGAAAAGAAAGAAATCAAAGTAAACCCCTCCTCAAATGTTTCAGAGGTAATTATATATACGTTGTATATATAAATGTTAAATTTCGAAATATACTATTACAAAATAGCGTGCGGTAATAGATAATTGAACATTATAGCATATATTTATTTGCTCATGGTTTCATAAAAATACTATAATGTACTAGTGGAAGTAAGGGTAGCCATATTGAAGTTAAGATAAATGATTTTCAGATTTAATTAGTAATTATTTATTTAATTATAGAATTGTGTTTTTTAAATCTAGAAACCATTACAAATCTTGATTATGCCATGATCATTGAGAACACTAATATATGTGGAATCACTTAAGGGCACATTTCACATAAAATATTAAAGTTACAAATAAATCTTAAAATTGATATCTAAGTTATTTGTATTTCCAAAAGGCCAAACTACTTAACTAGCCAGAAATGATAAACTAGCTGTAACTTTTTTTATTTATAAAAATATATCCCAAACT
Source organism: Coelogynopora nodosa (assembly GCA_034780555.1). Lineage (NCBI taxonomy): Eukaryota > Metazoa > Platyhelminthes > Proseriata > Coelogynoporidae > Coelogynopora > Coelogynopora nodosa. The sequence continues at coordinate 21,297 of JAUZND010031192.1, forward strand.
AACTGCAGTAATATGTATAATTTTGTGGGAAAAAATATAGACATAGTCAATTGATAATGATTTAAATTAAACTGATGAAATCATTCAGGAATTTTAAATAATTATTTAAAAAAAAAAATCAATATTAGATTAACAATTTTTCTAGTTTGAAGTAATATCTATGACTAATTTTTTGCACAATTATTCTTTACAGCCTAGACTTAAAAAATTAATGCAACAAAACAAGGTGTGTGGTCATGGAGGGGGGTTTTGCAGAGCCCTCTGGGTGGCATTATTGACAACTTTAAAAAAATATAAGTCATATGCTACCAGATTAGATCATTTATATGAATTCTATTTAGGGCTGCTTACATTGGCATTGGTCTCTATTATTAATATTGTTATACTTACATAGCCTATATATTTTGAATATTGTTATTTTTTATAAATATCAATATACAATTTAACAATTTCTTTAGTAATATTTATGCCTAAATTATTACACACAAATATTGTTTAGAATATTATACTTATTAGTGTAATTAGTTTAGGTTTTATTTTAATAATAATAAAAAAAAGTTGTATCTAGTTTGTCATTTCTGGCTAATTCAGGAATTACAAATAACCTACATCTAGTGTTATAGTACTGTTAAAGTACTAATAAAGTATTAATTGTTAAAGTACTAATTGTTAAAGTAATGTTATAATATAACACTAAATGTAGGTTATTTGTATATAACTTATATTCAAAGATAAGTTTAACAATAAAATGGTTTACTATTACTTACATAATATAAGAGTATTAATTTTTATACTTATTTTTTATACTGAAAAAATCAACAGGAATTAAACTAATGATTTTTCTAAATTGAAAAATTATTACCTTTAAATTTCTGGATCCACCCCTTAATAGGCCAAGCAAATAGAGGGGTTAGTTAAAAAATGTCTGAGCTAATTATATTCATGCAGAAATCTTTTCATAAACATTATATATTTTTGTTTTATTTTCTTTATACTGCTGCCTGAATTAATTTCAGTTATTATATCATGTCATATATATAAATAACATGGTTCCCCCGCATTAGGGAAAATGACAATATGAGCTAAAATCAGGGAAAATGAAGACAGGAGTTAAAATCAGGGAATTGTTTTATTTTTTTGGAAAATCAGGGAAATGTAAATGGCTAATTTTTTATTTTGTAAATATCCATTTTATAATGTCTAAAGAAAGTTTAAAAAAAATTTCACTCACATTGCTTGCTCAAACATTATTTTTATATAAAATATATTAAGTGCTGTCTTATTCAATATTTTTTGTACTTGTACATAAGGGAAAAGACCTGTAAACTATGAACTATGTACTATATAATTTATAATGCCATTAATTTAAATAATGTATACATATTTTTGTTTATGTAATTATATATGTTGGTAATTTTCTTTTATTCCTTTGGGAAACCTAATATGCACTTATTTAGTATATATAAATCTCAGGGAATTTGACTCTGAAAAAAGGGATGAACCCTGAAATAAATATAATTTAAAGCCAAAGGCAGGGGTTGTGCGCACCATACTTTCATACTTTTTCATAAAATATCATACTGTCATACTTTTATCATACTTTTTCAGC
>JAUZND010031203.1:0-22904 GCA_034780555.1 Coelogynopora nodosa
TGTGTCGCTGCCGCATTTGATGTGTCCTTGTCTACATTTGATCCGACAAAATTCACGTTTTCAAATTTAAATTCTCGACTATCCACATTTGATCTGACATTGCCGCATTTGATCCGTCCGGTGTCTACATTTGATTGGGAAAACCTATAAATATATCCAGTATATAATATTAATCGTTAAATATTATCTGCAACTTATAAAGAATGTGATCAAATTTTCAAATGAAAACTCCTTCTTTAGCCGTCTAATATCAACTAGGTACTGTATTAATTTTTAAAGTTGGCTATAAAGACTCTTCTTAACTCTGTATTCAATTATGCATTAAGACCTGCCTTATATTTTTTATTAAATATAGTTTTTTAATTTATCGTATTTAAGTTATACATATCAATTTAAAGACACGTATATTTTCCATATTCTTTGCGTTCTCTTTTTCTAAAATTTTACAGAGAATATAATATTTCTGTTCTGATATTTAGAGATATTAGTTCAAGGGGAGTGATGTTTTCAGTTATGTGGAGTGGGGAGGTGTTATGACCTCATGGGGGGTAGTGAAGGGGTGCGGGGAGTGAAGGGGGCATGACGTTGTCCCTAAAAAAATATTAAATCTGAAAATACAGCATAAACATTATGGATTTTCAAAAATGTTTGCATCATATAATTTTTTTTTAAATATTCTGAGCATAAAAAATCCTGACGGAGAATGAATACTTCAACTGTGCTTTTAATAATTAAAAAAATATTTCTCCGGGAATTTAAGGGGAAGTTGAAACTCTTAAGTCCCTGATACCCAGAGTTATTATTCTTTGATCAATCGAACTTTTTAATCATTATTTCATTAGACGATCAATACTTATAAAACAATATATTGATTATAAAATATATATAGTAATAGGCCTATAATCAATGTAATGTAGCAAATCTTTACTTTTATTACACAATATACTGATTATGAAATTATTAACTTAAACTAAGTAAGGTCAACATACTGATTATAAAATCGTTATTTTAAATTAAACAATGTCAACATAGCTACTGATTATAAAATCGTTATTTTAAATCAAACAAGGTCAACATACTGATTATAAAATCGATATCTTAGACTAAACAAGGTCAACACATTGTGAATGTGAGTGTTACTGAACTATAAACTTAGAAGTGGTATAGCCTACATCTCTATATAAACTGCGCGCGGTAGATCAGAGTTTTACACCAAACACTTATGTGAGGTGACGTATAGTGTCACGTCATTGACACTTTCTTCCGAAAATCGATGTGAAAATTTGATGTTATTGAACCACGTGTTGCAAAGGTTCACATAAAACACAGGCACAAGCGGATTTAGAAATTGGAATAATTTTATTTCTATATAATCTTAATATATGTATATGATTCCAACAGTGTTTTTACCGTATAGTTGTCAAAATACTACTATGTACCTATATAGTATACTTTTTGGATATTGATACTTTATAACTATTTTGGTTTATGCTGGCAATGAAGATCAGGTCGGTTTCTTTTATTGCTATGAGTGTGAATTTATTATGATTGAACCATCATTTATAGGTGTAAACATGGCATTGGTGATAATATAGCTTCTTTTTGTTGATTGTTTAACTCTAATATAGAATTAGCGGTCAGCATTATAACATACTAATAAAAGTATAACACATGTGATTTTCTGCTAATGTGAGGATAAATTGTAATTTTAGATTGCAGTCTTTTAGCGCGCGCACCTAAAGTGTACCAAAGTGTCTTCTTATCGTACCGAAATTCAACAAACGTATAAGAAATTCCTTTAAACTAAACATTTTAGAATAATGCAATAACAGTGCCCGTAATAGAATTGGATACAGCCATAAAAATACTTGACGATAATGGTAAAGATTGTTTGGAAACAGAAGGTTAATTAATGACGTAACGGGTACCACGTCACGGGATAAACTTTTCTAAACATTTATGAAAATCTTCGTAATCGACAAAGATATAGATACTCGTGTTTGAAAATCTTAGATTAATTAGAAGACTACATTTTTTGGGTGGTCTAAGTTAAATGATGCATCATTTTACTTTTTCATCTATATGTAGCTTATAGAAAAGTGTGATTTGTGATTTTTGTGATTTTTACTTCTCCCTTTTTGTTCAATAAATATGTAAAAATCTAGAATTACGTATAGGCTATTATTCTCTTGTCAAAAACCACAGAACACCGTTTGAACCCATATATGTTGACCAATTATTGTGAGGGGCTGATTTTGTGTGTACGTAATACTAACACTTATAACTCATATCTAGAAATAAATACGAATATTCATTCATTAATTAATTATAAATTATTGGCTATAATGTAAGTGATCTGCAAGAAAATCAGAATAATATTTTATATAAGCTACAACGAAAATATAACCAAACATAACTTGACATTTTCTTTTCTTCCATAAAGTTTAATTAGAAGTTCTTAAAGTTGACAAAAAAGAGAGAGACAGTCGAGAGATAGCTGAACGAGAGATAGCTGAACGAAAAATAGAAAGTTAAAATATGGTTTATTTGATTTCATATTGATGAACATTATTATATAATTTTAATTCAAATGTTGAGATCTGCATCATTTGATAAAGTTGCAATAATGGTATCTACAGTATGTAGGATACTAACCATACGGCGATCATCTTTCGTATAATAAGAAATAAACTAAAACAAAAATAGTATCTATGGAGGTAGATTAATTGTATCAATTGTATATATTGTATATATATAACGTATATAGCATGAAAATTTAAAAAAAAATTGATGATGTAATTAAGTCTTATAGAAACCTATAATTAAGTTTAATTAAATATTTTTGTATGTTGAAAAATATTGTTCACCTAAACGAGCCAAAAATTAGTTACCTTATTAAACTACTTTACTATAGGTAAATAATACAAGTATATATAAATTTAATTCTTTTCTACAATATAGGTTTCCTTTCAAAAAACACAAGTTAACTTTCTATATAGCTAGCTAGAGCACCATAAACGAGCCATGTAAACCATGTTGTATACTAATTAAGAGCAGAAACCTGTCCACCATCAATCTCACTAAATCAACAATTACACAAGATTACGTCACCCCAACGAACTACCAGAATGAAGCAGAGTTCTCAATGACATGATTTGAGATCTACATACATATACGATATATTAATTATTTAATGTTTAGTGACTGCACTGCAGTATGTATATACTATGGGGTGTCTCCACTCCTACTGCAGCATGCAATGAGCGCTCTCCCCTATACATACCTTTCGTTCCCCACCCCCCCCTATATATAACCCAGCCGTCTTCATTATGTAACCATCAGCTGCTTGCCCTTGTCAGTTCCACAGCGTCATGTCAAAGCAGGGAATATACCTTCCACTCCGCTCCGCTCGAATCTGTGTTTGTTGTGTTCTGGCAATATGTACATCTCCTTTAGACCTCTATACATGTGTCGGGGAGTAATGAAATCAAAGGTGTACAAGTACCGATACACAGATACTATGCACAGTTACACCAGACAGACAGACACACTGATTATTATAGATGCTTATATTGTGTATATATGTATATACACAACATTTTAAAATTAATTTAAACACATTTTTCATCGCATAATACCAAGCTAGCAAAGTATTTAGTAGCACATAGTTACTTAAGGAAATGCTAACTAACGCGTAAAATAGCATACTTTTAAATGAGCTTGACAATATATATATTGTGGTCGCCATACGTATTATGATAAGATGTGATATTTTCAAAAGTAATAATATTTTTCCTGTTTCGGTTGAAGAAAATTTGTCTTCAAAATCTGTGTTATTAAACAGACTGCTATGTATGCCTTCGCTTGGCAATTATGATGAAAGTATAGATTAAGTATAGGGCCCTAAAAAGTTTTTTCGCTGTATGTGTTGATGTCGTTATTGACCAGCATGACCAACCCAAAAATATATATTTGTGAGATATTGGTTTTTACTCGTGGATGAGACAAAAGTTATATTTAAAAACAATTGTAAGCTATCACTATAAACTTTTTTAACTAACATTTACAAATCAAAATGTTATTCTTAATTAAAAACAAATCTAACCTATTATATAGTTCTGTATGACGATGAACTACATCATTATAATTTCCATTTTACCTCATTTTCGACATTTAGAATAAAAAAAATAATTAGCTTTAAATATAACACACCAGCTTCCCTTTTCTACATTTTAATGTACATATATATACATAGGTAATTTTAATTATAGAAAAGTTTGAAGCCACAAAAGTTTGTCTGCACGTAATAAACTAATTAGCTGCATAGTGAATAGGTCCACCGCGCAGAGATAATTAGAGTTTCCAATAAATATCATTAACTTTTTTATATATATACAACGTCCTTTAACATACGGCTGTTTGTTAGTTTTATTTGCTTGAATATCGTATTGTTTTAATGTTTCATTTAACTTTTGCATAAAAATAAATTATGAATTGACTGTAATTTGTGATCTTTCTTGTTTATTTCATTTTTAGTAAACGTTTGGGAATATTGAATGTTATCTATTTACTTTTATATGGAACAGGAGTATATTTTGGAGTTTATATACAGTGTACAGTCACTTGACAATTTCCACAATTAAATGATGTTTTAATTCAATTAATTAAGTTAAAATTAATAACTATACTATAATACTATATAACATAGTTCAGTTTAACGTAATTGCCCTATAACTCGGAATTAATGTGTTGGATAAAACACTATATTTATTACTAAATATTAAATATATGTATATATATACACAAACATTTCATCAAAACTATGCGCATATTTTCTGAAAATTAGTTTTTTATCATATATGATCTTCATAATATTTTGATAACTGAATATGCTAATCAAAAAATGCATTAAATAAAAAGCAGAGTTTTTTATAATAACATTTAAATGATGTTTATACCCATATATATAATGAACGGCATCTCAACTATTTATTGGTGTACCTTATACGTTTCACGTAATTCTATCATTTATAGCCTGTTTTTATGCTATATTGTTACAGACACCGGCAAGACGTATTCTCTGGAGCTCGGGCTGGGGATCACATTTGGTGGCATCGTAGTAACCCTGTTAGTGGCCTTGATAGTGCTCGTCAGTAATCGATTCAAACGGGACACACTGGGTAGGTGGTCCTCAGTATATATATATATATATATACCTATAAGAGTGACTAATATTCTGCGTGGTCTTTCTTTTTTGTAAGAGTGCTTTTCTGTGTGTAACAATGATGCCAGTGGAAACTGTATATTTGTTTGAAACGAAACAAACTTATTTTATTGGAAAATACGTCAATTTGAACACTTGTCCATATACTCACTATTGAATATATAAGCTAGAATCAATTATCGATTATTGAAAATATCGAGTACAACTATTGCTGTTAAACTGTTGGAACCCATGAGAGAATTGTATTTAAATTCTCTATACAACAGTCACAATTTCTACAATAAATCAATATTATGAATTCATAAAATAAAATGTTAACATTAATGGTGTGATTCCATTCGTAATAATAATAAAGTTTAATGATCATTATTATTAGATGATATAATACACGACAAACGATCGCTATACGCACCAAACAAGTAACCTGATTCTGTGAGTTACACTGGTAGTATACACAAACTATACATTGTATAATGAACATTTGTATAGAAAACATTTCTAAATTGGTTTGACACCATCAGTCAAGTCACAAAGTATACTTTCAATTCTTATTTTTGACACAAACATGACATATTCTTTTGTCCTCAATTGAGTGGACGTTTGACAACGATTTTAATAATGCTTTGTTTTACAGTACATCTGAGGTGCATCATTTTCTGAATCTGGCGCACTGCATGCTGGTATACACTTTCCCACGTTGTGTTTACAATATTATGCAGTAGCAGCCAAACAGAATTCTAGCGTTAAATGAAATAGTTAATTATGTGATACTATAAAAAAGTAAAACTATGGATTGTCTGAGAGTAATTTATAAATTAAAATGAAAACTTTAGTAATTTGTTAATGTAATATAAACAATTTTTTTGAAATGTCGAGAATGTAATATTGAAAATATTAAAAAAATGATGATTGTAACAATTAAAAAACAAGAGAAATTCTGTTGACTATTACAACTGGATTACAACTAATGTAAGTAATGTATATATATATGTGTGTTTCCTTACAAAAGGCGGTTAAGGTTGAATTATTAGTCAAAATGATTTTATTTAATGTATTTAAAACAATAATTTAACTGAATCTTAAAGAAAAAAAAAATATCCAAAATAAATGTATAACTTTTTTTACCCGAAAGCGGTTTCGAGAATTTGGTCTTTTTATCTCAATGCATAAATAAGTTAGTATATCAAAATAACAGAAAACAACTTCTGAATTAAAATACAATCAAAATAAATTAAATCAAGATAATCAACAGTTCACAATTATTACAACGAGTTATATATTACAAACAAATTATTAAAAAGATTAAAAAAATAGTACCGTCATTTACAAACTAAAAACAACTATAAACATATTTGACTAAATCTCCATGACGTTTATTGGTGCCAGTAGGATTTCCAGTCTCAAGGAAAGAAATGAAAAAATCTTCCCCTGAGAATCGATCATCTTTAGAGCAGTGTGGGTTGATATCAATTAGTGTTACTTTCACGTAATTTTCACGTTACGAGTCTTGCCGCGTTGGGTCATCTTTATGTCAGATTTATGGCCACTGAATGTTTTATTTCACCGATATGTATAGTTTATCACATTCTACACAGGTGATTGCAATATACAGTTCTTGGTAGTACGTAAATATGGGTAAAAACCTATGTTTTTTATTTTAAAATTAGCCTCTGACAATATAATTGTTATATTACCAATTTCTTGAAATAGATTGCATGTTTTACACCTGGCTCTATTGCACTTATTATTTATTTAATTGCATGTTGGACTGCTGGTATTAATTACGATTAACAGTATGTGTTTTTACTAGTTTTCTTTTGAGGTTGGAGTTTTTACGGTATGCAACGACAGGAGGTTATATGGAAAAGCTTTTTTACTAGGAGGAGATGATTCCAAAATATTAAAACTTTTATGAACTATTTGAGGCAAGCAACGTATGACAGGATGATAGGTAATGACAAAGTGAACTTGTGAATTCCTGTCTACTTGTAGTGATTCTGTAATAATTCTATCTATACATATTCTTTTTTATAACCTCGATCAATAAAAAATTGCTATATACTGACTTTGCTCGAAAAATAAATTGAGATTTTTCTGTGCATGTGCTTCTGAGTCTATGGATTTGACTTTTAACGATGTCCAATTTACAGTGGTTGGGATGACAACTGTCGTATCGTAGATAAAAATGTGCATCTGATGATTTTGAACAAAATCTCGGTTGTAATCTTAGAAGTGCTGTAATTTTGAATAAATGTTATAAACTGTCTTAATTTATCAGCACCATGAGACCAAATAACAAATATATCATCTATATATCTGTACCAACATAACGGTTTAGAATTATAAACATTATTTTACTTTTCAAGCAATTTAGTTTCAATTTGATATAAGAATACATTGGCGTAATTTGGAGTTAAATTAAAATAAATAAAATAGTTAAATTTAAGAATAAATCTTATAAGTTCCCAAAATAATCAAATAAGGAATAGATTTATTTATTCGTTTTTCACAAGCTTAATGCGGCTAATATTCCTTCTTCATGGTTTATAACGGTTTATAGAGAGCTACATCCATAGCAACCAAAAATACTATTTTTCGGTAATTTACCGATACTATTAATTTTGTTCAGGAAATCGGTAGAGGCTTTACTGTATGATTTGGTTGATTTACGTAACTAAAGGTAAAAGTTGTGAGATCAATTCAGTTACACTACTGTTTCCCGATACTATACAATAGGTCTTCCGGGAGGCAATTCTAAAGATTTGTGTACTTTTGGTAAAGTATAAAATACAGCCGTGCGACTTATTATTTTCTGTTTCATATTGTAGAGTTGGATCTTGGTCAATTTCTTTATAAAATGCACTCTTTTTTAATTGTCTTTCTGCTTCTTTTATGTAATCACTGCTATTTTGAATGACCACAGTTTAGCCGTTGGCTAGATTACTAATATATAAATAACAACTTTTGAAATTAGCTATATTCTTGCGTAATATATGTTTAGTTAATAATGTATGTTCTAAATTATAGACAATGGTTTTGACTTAAATTATATTACACTGTGGTCTGGTGTTGAATTGTATAAAAGTGTTAAGAACTATTCTTAAGATGTCCCACAGCACGACTCAATATACACGTTTCTTAAATCAATTATGATGTTCTGTAGATGACGATTCAAGATCTTTCTCTACTATGTTATATATTACAACGTGAATATATACATTAAGTGAAACAATAGTTTATATATAAATCACAATCTGCTTAGTGGTGTGTTTCATTGACGTACAGGAATCGGAAGTAGGTTATAACTCAAAGTAGAGTTATAACTCAAATTAAATTGTATAATTTGATAAGTATATCATTTTGATAAGTATATAATAAGTAGGCTAGATAGTTTCACCATGTCGTACCTTCTTTTCATTTTCATTATTGTTGTGTTTTCAGAACTTCCTGATAATTTCCGTTGTCTTTGAATATTATGTAGTCATTGTTTTAATAACATTTTAATTAAATTTTTCTATTTCAGAGATTTCCAGTTCACCCTCAGATGAAATGAAATCTAAATCGAATTGGAGGTAGGAGGAGTAATCCAAAAGAATATTTATTTCTAAAATAATCACATACATGGACTTATTTAGAAAATAAATGTGATAGGATGTTTTTTAACAGTTTAAAATTTTAAAACATAAATTATTATATGATTTTGAAAAAAACGCATTAAGTCTATCTTTTATTGTTTTACAATTGTTTGATTGCATGCAATGCAAATATTGCTAATTATATTAAATAATACCATTAAATCATTAATGAAATCATAGGGGATAAAGGGCTTTATACTGTAACATGATAAATATTATGAGAAAGTAGTTATTATAGTTCAAATATTACAATACGTTAAATAAATGCACAATATTATGTTTGGACATCATATGTTTGTATATGAATAATTATCCGCGTTATCTGTGTATATGAATGATGTTGGAAAATGTTGGAAAATGTTCAGTATAATACATTTAAAAATCTACGACATAACATGTAATACATATGGAAATTGAAACTGTAATTGAATAAAATCGATTGAAGTAAGAAATTGAGAAAAGTGAATAAAGATTACAAATAAATCCAGAAAAAAACAATATCCCTCATTTCGCTTTGTGTCTCCGTTTGTTAGACAGTTTAATTTCTAAAAAATAGTTTTCTTTTAAAATATTCCTTTAGATGACTGCTATACTGTATATATATATATATATATGTAATTAACATGATATGACTATTATATGTAGAAGCATGATTGCATGATAAGGTTGCTCACATTTCGCTTAACTTTTATTTTTTATATCCATTTATTTTGGACATTTTATCGCCTCACTTCGCAGGCAACATACTTTGTATTTATAATATACATTTATTTATCATAAAAAAGTTGATCACAACATAAAGCACACATTGAGAACAACAATCAAAGTGGTCAATAGAATTTTTATTAGTGTAAAAAATTAGTGTAAAAAAATAGAATATAGAATAAAATACATAAAATTGATGTGGATAATTAATAAAATGCGTAAGTTGAAAATATAAGTCGACAACAAGTATTTGACATACCACGAGATTTACATTAAAAAACAGCAGAAAAAATATGATTAAATTTAATTGATAAAAAATACTGACCACGAGGTGGGAGTAACTTCGCACGATCGTGTATACAGCATGTTCGACAACTATCCCAACTTCCCCCACACTCGATACCATTGGTTCCGGTGCATGTTGCATACATAATATAGGAAGCACAAGTGGCCGTCCATTTATGCCATCAACTGCGGCACAAGTCTTACCAGCTCCCAAGAGGGCCTTGTTGTCTGCAACAGCATGATCTCGACTGGCCGCCACAGTGACAGTCTAAGCATGTCTGATCCGGATATCCTGGGTTCGAATCGAGCCGTCGCCATTGGTCGAAGTTGGAGAGGTGGGATTCTGGCGATTGGAGATAACCTTGACTAACACAATGCCACGTGATTGGCTCTTCAGGTTAACCTTGACTAACACAATGCCACGTGGTTGGCTCTTCAGGTTAACCTTGATTAACACAATGCCACGTGATTGGCTCTTCAGGTTAACCTTGATTAACACAATGCCACGTGATTGGCTCTTCAGGTTAACCTTGACTAACACAATGCGATGTGATTGGCTCTTCAGGTTAACCTTGACTAACACAATGCCACGTGATTGGCTCTTCAGGTTAACCTTGACTAACACAATGCGAAGTGATTGAATTAACTTATAGAAGTAACTTAAAAAATAAGTAAAATTAATGATAATACTTACCTATACTAAGTATGTTTACCCAGTTGGTTAACTCAATACTAACCCATACATATCGTTTCTTACTAATACTAATACATACATACTAGATTCGAAGTATGGAGTAAATATATATAAGGGTAGTTACCCCCTTGTAGAATTTTAGGACAAGACCCTAATCTCGTTCTAGCATTCTTTGGCAACAATAATTCAATTACTGCAAATTTATATTGAGTTGGACATTAATTTATACTTTATTTATATGTGCACAGAGATTACTAACTTATAAAAATAAACAGTAAATTTATTCTACTCTATCAAAAGGTTTTTTTTTATTCATTTTTAAATATTTTAAATGATAAGAAAAGAATTTGACATTTTCAGAAATATATGAAAAATGGAAAAATTGGTCAACCTTATAATTCTGGACAAATGTCAATCTAAACATTAATAATGGATATTTTGAATACTTAACATTTTCTAATTATAAACAGATGGTTGCTTGTACTAGCAATTCCAAAATATTCAAAGAATATTCAAGTAATTGTTTTGTCAGCAAGTAATATTGTAAATATTTAAAAAAATTGTATGCAACAAAAAAGTACAATAATTAATTTCGTTTGCTTTAATGGTCATATGATGCTCATGACTTAAAATCAAGTATGACGTTTTTGACACCAATTGTTTTAACTGAACATTTTTATAAATTTTTTATTGCCATCATTAGAAAGCGAATTTAATACAATGGAAACCTATTTTTAGCCGAATTGTACTTCTTACATATTAGATATATAATATTGGTTTGAGAACTATTGGCTAAAAAGTATTTATATTTATTTTAGATATTATATACTATTATCGACTTATATTAAATCGATTAGTATATGAACATCTATTTGGCAGCAATTTGTTTAATCATGAAATGTATGTTTAGGTTGTTAAAAACCTTATATAGTAAACAACAAATTTATTTCAATATCTCTTTTATATTACTAGTAGTAGTGCTTTGCGAAAAACACAACATTTTAGTGGAGAAACTTTATTATGTCACATTAAACTATTAAAAATAATATACATTACCCAGTGAATTTATAATACAAAAAAGTTACATTGAATAATTATTTATCACAATATTGACATTGCACTTATAGTAATTTATTTAATATAATAATTTATAATATTTTTATAAACGTTAATAAGTATAATTTAGAATTGCAAAAACTAATTACAAATAAAATATTAGTCTAAGATAAACTTCTTCAACCAATGTGTATACTTTAGTGAAACAATTTTATTCATACATACATACATATATATAACAAAAATAAATGATTATTTAATGTATCACAATACACCAAAATAAATGCAAAAACTATTATATTGTAGATGCAATCCAAAAAATTTCAGTATTACGAAAACGATCAGGGGAAGTAACTTATGTGCCCTTCTCGTTTTAAAATATGGGATATTTTAATAAATGTCATTCGACCTCGTCCTTGAATCTTGATTGCAATCCAGTTCTCTTATGGGTCAAGGACTCAAAATTACCCCATTTAAGCTCTTTTAATTTTTACGATATTGATTTTCAATTCTAAAATGCTTTTTATGCAATTATTTTTCTTTTTATAACATCCAGATTAGACAGGCTTGTAACTTATTCCATAAATTCTGTAACGATTGGAATAAATGCTTAACCAAATCAAAGAAATTTAAATCTATTTAAAAGCACCTGTAATTTTATTTCATCAATTTCTAATTTGTGGAAAAATAATTGAACTAAAAATGCTAAAAATGTATAATTTTACAAATGTACAATTCAGTCAAGAATGATACAGGAATGATATGGTTATTATATCATATTTAGTCAACCTTTGAACAGTATTTCTTTTATATAAATTATTTAGAACTTTAAGAACCATACTAATTTAGTTTTACGTGTGACAATTTACGTATATGGTATATATAATGGTTTTAATCAATATTAATTTTATTACTTGCTTTACAGCGAATCACTATGAACAGTTAGTTGAAGTAAATATATTTATTAAATATAATAAAGTATTATATAATGTATATAAACGTGTACAGGTAATTATTGTATTGTATTAGCATTTTCTATTGATGTCTTTCAACAGTGTAGAAGTACTTATAGTATATTATATAAGTAGTATAGGAAGAGTCGATTCTGACTTACTTATAAATAGATGTATGAGACATGGCTAAAAATAGATCATGACTCATAAATGTATTTATCAGTGAGTCAGAATCGATTATTACATACATATAGAGCATACTATATCGAATTAAACTACAATATGAACCATTTGAACCAATCGCACTCTGTCCCTGTGACATGTGACCTGTGTGAACAGGGGGGAGTACCAGTTGGTGGGCGACGGTGAGACAGGGGAGCGGATCTGGCGGGCGCCCTCCCCATCCCCCAGTGCCAGCATGACAGAAACGGTATCACTGAACAGTCTTCAGCTGGGTATGCTGGCTGCTGTCATAGGCGGGGCAGGATGAAGCTATAACCGCTTGTGGTACCCCCTGCTAATACTCCTCCTCCCCCCCACCTACCTTTCCTGACAGTAACATTCCAACCCCGTCCTTTCGTTGATGGATCCTGAATCGCATGTCTTGTGAAAGTATATTGTGAATGCAGTGTTAAGAAAGCTTTTACACAAAATGTTGTGGTATTCCTTTGTTGGCTGTGTGTGCTGAAAACAGAACGTATAATTACAAAATTTACATAATAGAGATTTTTTATTTCTGTGGACAACACACAATTATATTTTATTGAACAAATTGAAACAGTTAACCGAACAGAACCAACAAATGATTATGAAAGATCTTCTCGCGTATTTGAACTATCTAGAATGCGCAATTTGATGAATGATCAAACATCACATATGGCTGCGTGTTGATGCAAAAGTATCAACAATGAAAGAAAGATATAATATTTATTAGGCGAGCTTTCAATCTTCTTACACCATAGTCATAACAGGAACAGTTTCGTGATTACTTTTGTATCCTTTTAAAGATTGACAATATTTGTTTTCATGTCGGAAATCTGCATGTTGTTTCCAGGATAATCGGTAAAACTAATCCGTCAATTGTTATTCTCATTTTACTCCTTCAGCATATTCCACATGGAAGCATAACACATAGAAGGGGTTGTATGTAACCTCTGAACTAGAAGAAGATACCTTACGTTATATTATTTATAAAGTAGTTAGCATTTAGGAATAAGACAGTTTCGGGTTTCACCTACTCGAGGATGTAACTTCAGGTACGACATCTATCTAGAAAAAAGGATTTATTATTAAATTGAATATCATTTGTTTTGTTTTTATGATCTGAGCACGTTAACCATTGCTTTTGATGATAATCATAAAAAATACTATTTATTTTAATAAATATGTATAATTAGTTTAAAATACATATAAAGAAAAGTACATATCAAGACAGGTAACTATGGCAACTTATTAAGCGCATAATAATGTCTCCACATGTGGTGAATAATGTCTCTACATGTGATGAATAATGTCTCCACATGTGATGAATAATGTCTCTATATGTGATGAATATCGTCAATAATAATATCAGTAAAATAATTTAGCAAAAATTAAATTGTACGATTTAAGCTATTTGTTTTTACTATTCGTTTTTTAACGTAATTATTTATAATTATATATTATTTCACCTAATTTTATTTAATGTAATAGTTACACAAAAAGAAATATTACCAAACGTGTAATTTTCAGTGAATTTTCGACAAGATATGGAATAAAAAGTATTAGAATTAAGATAAATGGAACAAGTTAGTGAAACTGAAAAGAAAGAAAGAATTTTTTTTCTTTAAACGCGGTTAATTAAAAAATATAAGTAGCTCTATCAATTTGTTTATGAGTGTTTTACGAAACGTGCAATCCATTTTTTGCTTTATTATCATTGTATATTAAATTGAAATTGACGCTAATAAATGTTTGATTACAATTTGAAGTATTTTATTTAATTCTATCACTTCACATTCAAACGATTTATTAATTTTTAATTAATGGTTTCTACACTACACAGAAATAATAATAAATTATAAGAGCTAAATATCATAATGACCTTATGAATATAAGTGCATATTGAATTTATCGACAATTAAGCCACGCTAGTAGTAAAGTTGTTAATAGTTTTTTTAATAATTATAAAAAGTTTTCTATAGATACGATACAATTGTGAATTTGATAGATAAAGTCAACAACTATCTAACCTGTAACTAATCTTGTAA
Source organism: Coelogynopora nodosa (assembly GCA_034780555.1). Lineage (NCBI taxonomy): Eukaryota > Metazoa > Platyhelminthes > Proseriata > Coelogynoporidae > Coelogynopora > Coelogynopora nodosa. The sequence continues at coordinate 14,802 of JAUZND010031203.1, forward strand.
ATTAACGTTAATTACTAAAAATAAATTGACTATAATGAAAACCAACCAACCACATTACTTAAATAGAAATTTATTTAAAAAACACATTAAAAGTTAGATGACGCCTTTGTCACCATTCACTAACAAAGTGGAATAAACACAAAAATCACGCTATATATTTCGAGAAATACAAAAATGATATCTTTATGTAGCGTATAGAAAATAATGAATTAATTTTTAAAGACATGTATTTCCTATATTTAAATAATTAAAGTTTTGGGAATTGCTAAAATTTCTTTTTAGGCATAACTAAATTATAAGTTGATAAAAAAGGTCATCTAGTAATTTTTGACAAATAACAACATCAGAAACAACATACCACTACAAATATGTATCAACAGACCACACCAATGAAAAACTCCTAAATTCAGTGCAATACTTTACAAGGTCCACATATATATATATATATATATATACAATTGCACAATATAAGAGACGATTTGCATACAATCTAGTTTTGACCAAAAAACCATATATTGACACAAAATAACTAGCCGGCAAAAGAGTGCGATTTAATTCAAACGTGACTAATCTAATATGCGAAGAAAAAGAAAGCACTGAAACGCACTTAAAAGATTAGAATAAAAAGTCACACATAATTAAATCTTCAAAGGATAGGCAAGATTACGTCTCATATATTATGGATGCATTCATTTATTGTCTCAGCATTGCAGGTACTTTCCTTCTTGTACCACACGTACTATGTATCTACTAATTCGAATGCAGCTTCATCGTGTTCATCCAGCATGACTGCTTCACATGTGAACTGAGTGCCACCGTTACTAAATGTTACATTAAGTCGATTATGCAGCGGTTTTTAAGATTATGAAGATACACAATTATTGTTTTAATATATTTAATACCAACATAATCAGAATCAAAATGGAAGGAATTATGTGGACACAAATTAGTTTTTTTGTTCATGAATAAATCACACGTGTTAATGACTAAAGAGATATCCTGAACAACACAATTTATTTGTTGTTTAATTTATATTGTGACACATGTTTGTCGATTCTTGTTATTATAATAATTTCAAGTCGAATAAAAGCTACTAAAGCATTTTGTAATCTGTTTTCAATTATGAAGATTTAACTTTAAATGAAAAACTTATAAAAACTTAATTTAATGAAAAATAATATTACTAATAAATATAGCAAAGCTATGATTAAATTATTTTAAATAAAATTCCTTTTTATTGTAGAATGTTAAAAATAACATAACTATATCCTACTGTCATATAAAATTAATGTAACTGAAAATGAATTCATTTAATTGCGCGTGTATTTTAATTTAATTTCACGACTACTAAAGTATTAATTGTTATATAGTAAAGTGTCCACTATGGACACATATGAATTCACATAGGTTAATTTCGGCTATTGTCTTCTTTCTGAAATATTTTTCGCGAACTAATAAACACTAATCATACTTTGTTCATTAACAGGTCCGGTTCAAGCCGCAATTTCTAAACGACGATCGCGAGACTTTGAAGGTGAGTTAACCGAAACGAATAATTGACGAAGAGTGAAACTAACTGAGCTCAATAGTGAACGAGGGTGCTTCTTGGTGATTCTAGGGTGGTTCTTTGTGATTCTAGGGTGTGCTATGGGGTGGTTTTTGGTGATTCTAGGGTGTTCTTGGTGATTCTAGGGTGCTTCTTTGTGATTCCAGGGTGTGCTATAGGGGCTTTTTTGTGATTCTAGGGTGTTCTAGGGAACTTCTTTGTGATTCTAGGGTGTTCTTGGGTGCTTTTTTGTGATTCTAGGGTGGTTCTTTGTGATTCTAGGGTGCTTCTTTGTGATTCTAGGTTGTTATAGGGTGTTTCTTTGTGATTCTAGGGTGTTCTAGGGTGCTTCTTTGTGATTCTAGTGTGTTCTAGGGTGCTTCTTTGTGATTCTAGGGTGTTCTAGGGAACTTCCTTGTGATTCTAGGGTGTTCTAGGGTGCTTCTTTGTGATTCTATGGTATTCTAGGGTGCTTCTTTGTGATTCTAGGGTGGTTCTATGTGATTCTAGGGTGCTTCTTTGTGATTCTAGGGTGTTCTAGGGTGTTTCTTTGTGATTCTAGGGTGTTCTAGGGAACTTCCTTGTGATTCTAGGGTGTTCTAGGGTACTTCTTTGGGATTCTAGGGTGTTCTAGGGTGCCTCTTTGTGATTTTAGAGTGTTCTTGGGAGGTTCTTACGTACTTCATGCTTTTTCTCAGTATAACTTAAATGGACCTATATATCATATTTTAAACATACAATTGAATTGAATTTGTATAACGTGATCACAAAGGTTTCTAACAAACAAAGCTAAACGCGTATATATCCACACAATTCTTTAGATATAAACATCACTTGAACTAGGGATTAGTTGATATAATTGTATATATATGATCTCATAATTGAACACTTTCAGTAAAACCTTCCATATTTCTATAATTGAATAAATGGCGACTAAATAGATATTCTTAGGTAGCACCCACTTCAATTATTATATTTCTATACCAAAATAATATATAATAAAATTGTTTTAATAATAAGAGAATAGTGAATTTTCATGCCACTATTTATATGATTAATAGGGTCAATTAATATTAAAATATGATGGATATTATCTATAACAATCATTTTCTCATTTTGAATTGAAGTATATACTACGTCATGTGGGGAACAGATACATAGGCCTATCCAGTACATACGATTACTGATTAATACATATATATATATATAATAGAGGAAGTCACGTTTTCGTTTGAGATAGTTTGACCTTACATATGTATAATATACGGCGTAAAACTCACATACAGTATCATTTGTTAGCTTTAACAGCAAAAATTGCTTCCTTTCTTCAGGAATAACCTTAACAAGTGAGGCTTAACATTTTGTTGTAAATAAAACTGGCTATATCAGGAGTAATTTGAATTGAACTAGTGATAGTGTCAACAAACTCTATAGAAGTATAGCAGCCAAGCGTTTTACAGTGAAATGGTATGAACACAGAACAACGGGATGGGTGTGGGGAGGATCAATATTAGATAGTATTAAAAAGGACCTTACTAACATAGCCTATCTATTATGTAGAGCAAACGTGTACTTTTGGGTTATTGTAAATAATGTATTGAAGTAGTAATCAACACATATGATTAACCTTTGTTGACTGGGAGAAAGACAAATAAATTCTAGGGATGAATTAATATATGTGTATTCATTCATTTTATTTTACACATTCGAGTGAGTATAGACATTTCACTTATAAAATAGATTATTTATAGTCTATTCACATGATAAGGATAGTTTATTTATTAAGCCTAAAGCAAGTTAAAATTAACGATTGATTAATGTGTTAATGGATTTATAAAATGCTAAAATATGCCAATCAATGAAAGTTTCCTTTAAACACAATTAGATTACATTCGATAACCTGATTGATTTCATGTATACATGATTACATTTTATAAGAAGATAATCAGGTATTACTGTGATTATAAAATTCATTTACTGTTCAAACAGATGTACTAGGCTCCCCAAAAGAATATAATTTAGTTAGTAGTTTTGGTAATAATTATAATTTAATAATCTAGGTACCCTGAAGTCGAACAAAGGTGGTTTTAATGAATATTTAATTTAATTGTAAAAGACTATTCCGGACAAGTGGATCACTTACTTGGATCTTACTTGAACAACAGAACAACACTACTACCATACTACTCTTACACCCTGGTCTACTACTGTATACAGGCGACAGTATGTCGGAACGAAGCGGTACCTCCTCCTCTAGCGGCCAGCCCCCGCTGCGGCCCCCTCCGGACCTTGTCCAGCTGACAGAACGGCACTACGAGCCCCTCTTCCTCCGTAGCAACAACAGTGCAGGGGGCTCCATTGCGGGCAGTTTGAGGAGCAGCAGGACCAGTCAACTAAGCAGCTCGGCGGCCTACTCGGAGCATGAGCCCTCCCAGGTTCGAGATAGGGTGAGTTGGCGTTGTTTTTTTTCAAACCGGCATTCTCGCCATCACGTCTCCCCATGTGAAGAATACGAGTCTCCCGCCATGCCTACCGAAATGCCCTCCACATCAGACCTGTGTGATTAACTTGACTTACTACTTGAGAGGCAGTTAAGCAGAGGTAGACACCAGCATCTACCGCAGAGGGCAAAGCAGCCACAGCAAGAGACGCCGATGCGCGGACAGAAATTTTTCCTAAAGGAATGATGAGGCGCACCACAGCGTCTTTTCATAAATTTAATCATGTAAGGTGGCCTGGTCGGGATTCGAACCAGGGACTTTCGGTACTAGAGGCGCATGCAAGCTACCTCTGCGCCACCGCGCCTAGTTGTCGTTGTTGGATGGATACCATAGTGGGTCCTTTTGGTTGCACTTTTCTGAGTGAGAATTTATCTGGGCGTTTTATTTGGATGTGACGCTATAGATCAATGATTAAAATAGAAATAGATCAAGCGGTGCATAATTATTTCGAGATAAAGTATTTGTCGCATTTAAAAAGTCATACACAATTTTGTTTGGTTCAAATATATAGTTTATCGTTTTATAAAAGTTGAAATGATAGACAAAAAATTCTCTTATATATAAAAATCATTACAAAGTTATAATAAATTCGCAAACCAATTTAGACTAAAGCTTTTAAAAACACACTTATACACATATAATTCACCAAAGAATGTTGTAAGGAATAGCATTCATCCTAATTCTGAACCTAAAGTTACTAAAAATCAAGATAATGTCATGACATTTTCTAGTCGACTTCATAATTATCGACTATTTCTGTATCAAACAAAGCAAACATGATTACGATTTACATTAATACAAATGAAATTTATAAATCTTTTAATCGGTTTAAATTTTTACGAAATTTTAGACATTTTAGTGATTTAGAGCTGATTAAATCAATTATTATTTTTTACATTTTGTAGAATTAAATTAAATAGATAGACTAACAGAATACATATGAGTCAGGGCTTATTTTAAAAAAATCAGTTGCAATTTGACAGAATTGTAGACATATTAAGGATTCTGACGTTCACTCAGCTTGATTTTGCTACTTATATAATGATCTCACTCACCTCAAGTATAAATAAAGTATAAACACAAGAATTTGATTGGTTTGCAAACTCTTTCTTATAAGTGAAATATATATATTGTATCTTTCTTATATTACTGTTGATATTTAATAAGAAAATTACCTGAATTAAAGCAACTAGATTTGCTATGTTAAATTATTATAATGTCACACTATAAATTATTGGCCCGATTACATATTTTGCAGTGAGGTATCATAACGTTTGTAAATGCACGCGAAACCCCAGCTTTGAAGTGGTCTGCTAGATTAGAAAAGATATGATTGATAACTTCTATAACAGTAACTGATGAAAAATGTGTCCTCACTGCAGCAAAAATAGTATTAATAATACATTTATTATTGTTTATTTATCCTTTCACTCAAATTTCTAAGTCTAATCCCGTTGTTTAACAGATGCCAGGTTCATCAATGCAGTATTGTGAGAAGTAATTAATTGTAAATACGAGAATCTTGTTTTCCTTGAGGAATTTGTGATGTCTGCACTTCTCAAATATACATGTCAGCGTAATATACAATACAAAGTTACCTCACTCTATTATATTGTATCCATGATATATTTTGTCTGATAAAATATCTGACTATTACTCATATACATTTATTTATTTCTGTTTCAGTTTTGTAAAGAATTATGTTCCATAATAAAAGTATTTATACTGATTGAATCTCTGCCGCCATTAAAAGTAATTTCGGGATAAAAAATAGTAATTTTTATTATTTATTAATTGTGTAATAAATATTTGTAAGTATATGTTTTATAAAGTTTATATGATATTGTATTCTTCTTTTAAAATATTACAATATGTTAATGTAATAAATAATGTAACATAATCCAAATCTGTTTATTTTTATGAACTATAATTTGAGCATAAAATGGTTTGAAATGTTTTTTATTAAACATTTAAAAATAGATAGCTTAATTTTGTTTAAATGTTGCCTAGCGTTACGGATTACATCTCACAAAAACAAAAACCCTACATTTTAGAGTACATGGAAAAGTTTTTATGAATTAGTTTTAATAATTTATACATTTCGTGGATTTTAACCAACTTTATAGATAAATCTTTGTGGGAACAATTCTGAATTTTGTAGATTTCAGAATTACGATAAATAAATTAACTAAAATAAAGAATGTGCGCTAACATTGATATAACAGTTTCCTTTATATAGTTTATTTTGTTTAGAATCTTTATCTATTCATCAATACTCTGGTTGCTAAATATTTTATTATAGGCTATGTTTAACATTTGAAAATCATTTTAGATAAGCAAGAATAAACTTTATATTATTCAAATTATAATGCGAAAATAGCTGTCAAAATAGCTAACAAAATTAAAGCAGAAATAAAAGTATTTTTAATGAATGTCATTTACAAAATCAATGATGGTTATGTAAATATTTTGCATCTAATGAGACCATTGTCATAACATTTAATTTCGAAGTATTCTAAACCTAATTAAAGTTTCAAGCATTAAGAACATATAAATTTATAGTTTACCGGTAACACTTCTAACTTTTCTTTCGTTTTACTTTTATGAAGTTGTCTTCAAAAATAAATTTGATAACCAATAAAAGCAAATTGTTCCCCATTTGTCAGTCGATTTCAGAGTTGCCAGACGTCCTGATTGTTCTGATTTTGTCCGGATTTAGAAAAGATTTTTGAGGTCTCGAGATTCGTCAAAAATGCAATAAAACATAGGGGTATGGGGGGGGGGGGGGGGTAGTGGCATATTCGTTGAACTTGTAAAAAGAAAATTCTGATATTTAGATGTAATTCAAATAAAATTGACTAAATTTCTAACTTTCCGAAAACACAATGAAATGGTATATCCGCGTGGGGAGGGGGTAGTAGGGTTTTTTTAGAATTGTTTTAAGTTAATTTCAATCGTTCCAATTGTTTTCAACATTATAAATAGCCTCGAATTTAAGAAAAGATTGGCTAAATGATTAGAAATTCGGACAAAGCGGCAATAAATGCGGACGCTCAAAAAAATTTGCTCCGCTTCGCGGCGATTATGGGTTGTTCGCAATTACTGTTTTTTTTCGATTTTTTGGGAAACCGCTAAGACGTTCATTCACTTCAAATGTCGTCTGTATTACTGACTACCCTGTGTGTTGTATGAACCGACAGGTGCCTCCTTCCTCCTCCTCCGAGACAATTCCACACACCTCCAGTTGCGGACCTAAGCTGCCGGTGCTTCTCCCGCTAACCTCATCACCCTCCTCCCTAGCTGGTTGCTATCTGCTGCAAAGCACAGCTGCTGGATACTCCAACACCAATCGCGTCGTCAACTCAGGCTGTGGATCCTTCCAGAACCCGCTGCCAACCACCTTTGAGACGATAGAACCCAACGATGAGTTTGACATGGATCCGGATCCCATGGAGAACTATGTATAATGTGTTGTGTCTCAGCAGGTTGCGGTCTGATATGCTGCTTTTTCTTATATTATCGTCGTTCGATGGCTAATTGAAATGTTGGCAAATTGTTTCAGCGGGTCAAACCTCAGGTTTAATAACATTGAAACCGTCTTTAGTAAATGTCACACTTAGAAATGATTGTAATATTGAATATGAGTTTTATTTGTGAAAATACAGTAATGCCATGTGAAGAACACTTAAATGTTAACGAGTATAAAATAATAGTATTTATTCAATGCAATGTCAAAACAAAGCAACATCAATTGCATCACCAACTGAATTATAATCTAATTCGGCTTGGATGTTAATTTATTTAATGTTATTTATCTTCCTGTCATCCTTCTTCTTGCATAAGATTCATCTAGGATCCGTACCAAAACAAATATATATATATATATGATGTATTGTGCATTCAACTCTGTCCAAATTGAAATTATTTTTGCACTCAATTTTAGTATTTCGAAAACATAATTTTAAACATGGTGTCAACGTAACATAACATAACATAACATAACATAACATAACATAACATAACATAACATAACATAACATAACATAACATAACATA
>JAUZND010031214.1:0-22897 GCA_034780555.1 Coelogynopora nodosa
TTGTCGATGTTACGGTCCATTGAATGTTGAATTGTCGATGTTACGGTCCATTGAATGTTGAATTGTCGATGTTACGGACCGTTGTATGTAAGGCAGGTTATTTTTCTGGTCAATATAATGTAACACAGGTACCTTAAATAGAATGTTCTAATAGTGTTGTGTGGGTCTTTTATGCCACATCTGTTTAATTTTTATAAATTCATCCGTGCGACTTATCGTGGAAGCATCCTTACATAAATCCATCAAAAATTCTAGTTAGTTATTTTATATAGTTAAAACCAAATATTTTATATAAATAATTGTGAGGTTGTATACTTCATGTCAGCTATATAGTTATTACTTACCTCACTTACCTGTATGTTTATTTGTCATATGCATTCCAAAGCTTTCATGCGGAATAACTGTCGTAGACATTATTTTGTATGTTATGTTTTATATGTATTAGTTTGGAAATAAAGACAGACGGTTTATTTAACTGTACCTTCATAACAAACTAAGTTGATGTAGAGTGAGCAAAATTTGCACTGGCTAATCAACCGATAAAACATCTGATTAAAATTATAATTAAAACCTAACATTGTTATTGTTAATTCGTTGATTTAGTGGATTCTATATAGCTTACATTCTGACTTAAATATTGTGTTGAAATGTTGTTTGAATATATTCTGACTTAAATATTGTGTTGAAATGTCGTTTGAATATATTCTGACTTAAATATTGTGTTGAAATGTGGTTTGAATATATTCTGACTTAAATATTGTGTTGAAATATTGTTTTGAATATATTCCGACTTAAATATTGTTTGAAATGGTGTCTGTATAAACATGATTATAAATTAAAGAAAGTGGAATAAGAAAACTACCATTGATGAACTATACCTGTTCGCAATCTAAATAAACATACTCATTTTAAGTTCGAATCATTATGGGGTACATTCGAGTACATACTTAATTCATTTGTATATCATGACTATATATATATATATATTTATATAATATGCATATGACATGTATACTATAGCTCATTAGTTACTGGATATTTTTGTTTTGTTGAATGCACTTTAAATGGAGCTAAACCTGATGTTAGCTAAAGTTGATTTGTACCGATTTCTCAAGGGGCCTTTTCTTGATGATTAATGGCTTTACATTTATATCTCCCTCTCAGATTTATCATAGATTTTCTGACAACCATGTTCATCTAGATACTATAATAAATCTAGACTAAACTTTTTTTATTTTATTATTAACGGCATTTGTGCTTCATTAAGAGGGGCTTAATGAAACCTTTAATGGATTTTTGAACCTACCACACACCAAGCGCCTTGTGTTTGATATACAAGAAATTGGTTTTTTTTTAGTATTGTGTGTATTATATATATTGTGTTTATATTTATAAGTGACTATAAATTAATGAATTTTATAAAAACGGTCCAATTAAAAAATGCATCTGGAATAAGGCATTTGAGAGATTTTACATGTAGCAACTTATCTTTTGGAATAGTCAGTTGAAAATAAAATATTTAACTTCAATATTAATCGAGGTGTGATTGTTGGAAGTTTTAAGTACGAAACTGTTTTTGTTATTACAATAACTAAATTACATTTACGATAAATTATCAATTGTCGAATCTAAAATGATGTTCCAAGCAACACGCACGATTTCATGCTTTAAAATGCTAATTTAAATGAAATTTTACGTTCATCATACTTCATGGTAAGATTTGTAGAAAATTAAATCTTTTGAATAATGAAAAATCCTTCCAGAAGTTTTTTTTCTCCAAATGAGTGTGACATTTGAATCCTATTTTAATTGTCACTATTGAACTACCATCCATAATCCTATGCTGGTTTTTATTATTATATGAAAACAAAGTTTGTTCGACGTGGAAAGTGGCGCATTGAACGATTAGAACAATTATACGACACGTTGAGGATTTCTTATCATAACATGTTTAAACAGTGAATACTCATAAATAAATTGGGATTATGAATATAATATTTAATCTCTATTGAAAAATAGACATTTATCAATATTTTCTAGTGAAAGTTAAGGACAGCCAATGTGTGTTTTTAGGGATATTTAAAAGTAGCTTAAACACGGGTATATTGCGAAAGTTTAGCTGATTGTAGAAGCTCTAATATAAACAATAAAATATAATTTTTAAATAATCGATAGATTTTATTAAATTTCGATTATCGGGGAATTACTTGGTTTTATTGCATTAATTAAAATTACGTTTTTTAAATTTTGAGTTTAGAATCTGAATCACGAATATAATATATAGCATTAAGGGTAATCAGTAGAAGGAATATGGGATGTGTCGTTAGAAGGTAACATGGGATATCTTTGTGGAACACATGTCATATACGCTTATCATATACTCTTTCTCATGTTAATTAACATATGCTAATTTTTGGAATGGTATTGTTTGTAAACATTTCAAGAGTTTAGACGAATTCAATAACCGAATTACTGACGATAACTTATAAATCTTGGCATCTGAACAAGTGATGCAAACAGATTTAAATTGATTCCAATGATGCCCCAATAGAAATAATAATGTCAAAAGTAAAGAAATGGCAATCCTCCGAAACAAGTTAGTTAGGTAGGTATTTTAGTATTAGGTGCCGAAAGTAGCGAAAGAACGATTGCTTTTACTAGCATGGCTTCTTTCACATGCCACTCACAACAAATTAGATGATTAAAAAGGGTGGAGAGTTAAATTTTGGAATTGAAACAGATGTTACCAACTTTTGGTTTGGTTCCGACAAGAAAGCACTGTTAAACTAAACCGATTTGGGCTGCTAGTTGCGCCGTCTTGCCCTTATCGCAGAGTTTGCGGCAGATTTACTTTGATCTGGATCTTGAAATCATTCATACCATCGTCAAAACATTCACTATACAAGATGCCTTAATATTGTTATGTCTCAGACTAAAACTCCCATTCGATTATCGTAGCTGGTCAAGCTGGTCAATATGAACTTCTAAATGTGCCGTTTATTGAACTTGGCGTCTGCGGTTATGATGAAATAAACGATCTATATTCCCTGACTCATAAAATCTCTGGAAATCATTACCAGGAAACCCGGATTATAGAAAGAGAAACAAATACTTGTAGTTCAAAGTAAAACTGGCTTTGGCAAACTGAGATGTACATGTGCGTTGGTTCACAATTGCCTGCGCATGTGCCATTTACTGTTTGTGTGTGTGTGTCCATCTAAACTATGATTTGCCAATAGAAAAAGCAAACTTGTTGCACACACTACAACCTTACAAGAGACACAGTCTCCGGGTCGCCACGAGAGTTTTAAGGAAATCAACACTTTGTCGTTAGCCGTGTGTAGACACAGCACAAGCACAGAAGGAACCCTTGATTTATAGAGACCACGACCGTTGTAATTAGTGATTTCATGATCATCATCAAAGGAATATATTTAGAAAGGAGAGGGCAATTCTTTTCCTGTAGTTGGAGAATTTCTACTCACAATTCCTTTCGTGACAGTATTTAATATTCTCGTATACAGTATACTATATATTTGGAATATACTCCGCTGTGCGATATGCTGCTACCATGCTTCTTCGCGCGCGCTCCAGACAACAGCCATCGGTCCAATCTGTGGGCCTCACTAATTGTGCATTTCATACTACTTACCTCTTCACGCTACGTGATCAATGGGCAGGCGACCCTAGCGGCGCACCCCTGTCGACACAAATTCCGCGACGACATACAGACCAAGGCCTACCGGGCCGCTGTGGTGTTCGTGGGCACCCCGATCGAACGCTACGGCACAAACACGTCACGCGTCTATGACGCTATCATTATGGTGAACACGACCCTGAAGGGACGTCTGACTCGGCGGCAGTATGTGAACGCGGGACCATTCAGCTACGAGGCTGACCTGGGACGGTGTTGGATGCCGATACTGCTTCACAGGCAGTACCTGTTCTTCAGTAACACCCCGGATCAGTGGGACTATGTGAGGGTGACGGAGTTGGCGGAACTTTACACACACAGGAAATTCAAGCGTGTACGACGAATCATTCGACGTGGAGGTAGGAGGATATGCTGTTGTGGTTCTGGGTGATCATTTGTTTGGTTCTATACGATACATTTAAATTTAAATTATTGTGAACAACATTTGATAAACAGATGTGGTGTCATATATTATATTTTTAATTATCTGCAAAACGTTATAAAAATAATTAAATGAAGCTGAATGTTAACTAAACGAACAATAAAATTGCGCTATTCATATATGGTATTTTTTCAGTTTTACAAATAATTAAGTATATTTCACATTAATTTAAACTAATTTAATAATCGTTCGAAATACTTTTATAGGTGTGAAAGTTTAGAGTAACACAAAATGCATGATTCTGACTAATTAAAATTACCATAATTTGAATTTAACTGAAATCCTGAGTCCGAGAAATAGAAACGAAAGAGAGAGAGAGACAGAAAACAGTAGAGAAAGAGATTAGAATGTCAAACGATTTTGATTTATTTTAATTTAGAGCAACAAATTCTTAATTTTTCAGCCACATTGAGAAAAAGTAGATTTTGTTTAATAAATACGAAATATATATCAATATACATACAATAGCTCCCTGATCGAAAGTTGATTGTTATTTAAATAGATTTTTTCGATTAAAACATCTATTTAAGCAAACGTATGTCAATCTCTCCCTGTTCCCCTCCCTTCTACGAGTTATGAAAAACTTGGGGAAAAAGTAATAAAACCAATTGTAAGTTTCAATCGAGTTATATTTTTCGAAACACATGTTACATTTAACTCATTATGCTCCGAAGTAATTAGATTAGCTATTTTTTGTTATTAATCCAATGTCATTGTGCTAATCAATATAATTAGTTTTGGTATCTCTCTTTTCTTTGAACAGAAAAGTTTTATATCTATAATTTCAATAAATCGAGCTTTGTATAATTATTATCAAACGTTTTCAGTCGGTGAAACTTAGTTAGTTGCAAAGCTATTTTTGATTATTAATATACATAGTAAAAGTAATTAGAACAGCATTGATTTGTGCAAACATAGCTTCTATTATTCACTATATTCGCAAAATATTCTGTATAAATTCATTATCATTTTTATTATGATTAAATTCTTTATTATTTGTATTGTAACTAAATTCTTTAGTATGCATTTCCATTATTAAAATATGATTGATAAAGGATTTTACTGATAACTTTCTATAACATTTGTTGTTGAGATTTAATTATTGGATAATTGATAATATTTTAATTTAAAAAAATTGATTTGCTGAAGTTTATTATTAACATAAATCTTTTTTAAATCTTTTTCATTAAATATTAAATATTTTTTAATCTATAAAACCTAACCTAACTATAAGTCAGAATTTTTTTATTCCTTTAAGTGAAAGGAGAAATTTTATCATGATTTAGCGGTGGTATTAGAATATCGTATATAAAGAGAACAAAAATAATGTAAACTACATATTTAATGGCGCGCAATAACATACATTTTATACTAGATGATTTGTTTATAGTCAATTTATTTACAAAAACTAAACGTATTATAATACTTTCTTATGACTGCAAATACTAATTCAGTGAGTCTTATATTACGTAATAAATATAAATAAGTATTATTAGTGGATAATATCAGTAAACATAAATTTATATATTTATTAGATATTTTTCATTTTTAACAGTTTCTATAGAAACTATATTTATTGATTTTCTATGTTTTAATATGTTACAAATTAATACATATTATGTTTAGTTAAATAATCATTACATGTTCCGATATTCAAGATATTGTCATAACTTAGATATACAGGTCGGCATCTAATGATTATATTTGTTATTTACACGCGGTTTCACTATTTACTGATGTTAATCAACAATATACAATCTTAATTTTCATTCCTTTCTATCGCACATCTTTCGCGCAACTCCTTCCCCTTCGTTCACTGTCTATATATCACTAGAGTCGAGTCGTATCGCCCTCTAATTGGCTGAGCCCGCGAGCCTTTTCGGATCCCCACGGACCGGCAGCCTTAATTATTTCCGCTTCATGGTGATGGGATGGAATATCGTCCTTTATAATAACCACTAACGATCTCCTCCTGGCTTCAGGGTTCTCATGAAAGTAGAGCTTCTGTCTCAATGACCATATTTTAGTCGACAGCAAATATGAATGTTCTCCTGGGATAACCATTTAAATAATCGGCTGGAAAGATTGTTCGACCGCACAACGCATATAACTGACCTCTATAATTTCGAAGTCAATTTAATTATTTTGCCCCTCAAGTACACGGCCTTAGTATAGCTGAGCTGCTGGATTGTGTAACGTCTTCACACTTCACTTTTTAAATCGCATCATCAGAGAAAACCAGTGGATTTTAGGGGATTTTTACACCTTCACGACTATAGGCTCCACTTTCAAGGGGCCCTTTCGGTTGTTTTATCTTTCTTGAACCGGAGTGTTGCCATATTCACTGGAGAGTTCTGTGGAATGCAGTAAGCTTAGATACAATCCTCCTATCAAAAAAGTTATGCCTCACAGATTCCTCAAATCACTTACGAGCTATAGCTCTTCCTGCACTACACTGACTTCAGCTCTTGTCGTTCACTTAATACAGTAATTCTTAGATTTTCAACTCCCCTCTCCTCTCCCCCTGTTTTCTAAGTTGATGTATTACGGACTCAAAAGAGAAGTCGACTAAATAAGCGAATTACGAAGCAGTGGATAACTTGCACCAATTGTCCAAATATATTCGATTTGGCGAATAGTCGCTCCATTCATTTTTTGCTTAAGTCAGTAAAAAAGTATTGCTTATAAGCCGTCACTGGATAGGAAAAGGCATGCAACAGAGTGACACAAATTCACAAGCGGACGGAGGAGGTTCTGGTGATCTAAACTCACAGGAAAGTTCAGAAATGGAGCTAGGCGAGGTTGGCTTAAAAATCACTAAATTTGCTATTTCATTACGTAAGTTCTTTTAAGAAGTAGACATTTCAGACTAATGTTTAATAATCATTTCAGACTAATGTTTAATAATCATTTCAGACTAATGTTTAACAACCATTATCATCTGGCTCATATTTTTCGCATTGTATAAATAACAAGGGAATTGTATACATTTTGCAGCGATAGCTCCATCGTTAGAATTCAAGAACCACGCCGGAATGGACAATGTCACCCTGAAGGAGGGCAACAATCACTACATCACCTGCAAGACGGTGGGACGTCCAAGGTCTCGGATCACGTGGTACCGAAATGGGGTCCAAATCTACGCGTATAACTACGACCTTGGTATGAGGTTGGAGCCACGGGGCAGGTGAGTCTCAGTTACTAGTTCAGAGTTTTCAAATCGTGTGAATAAAATATTGTATCATTTGTCACCCGGGAAGTATTTAGATTCATGTTAAAATTTAGATAACAATGTAATACATATATAGTTGTTAACATTTAAAATGGAAAAGTTCATCAACATTTTGGCTAAGCAGCTAAGATTGATATTTTGTTAGTTTCTTTAAATATGTTCGAATTTGTAATACTTTATTAAAAAATAATCTAAATTTAATATATCAAATGTTTTTCAATTAGATTAATAATTTAATGTATTTGTAGAAACGAGTCGACTCATCGAATAAATAAATCTATTCACTGAAACAATGGATTAATTTTTTATTCTACTAAATATTTATGAAATTTATGATTTGAAGAGCGCTTTATTTTTGCTTCACATTATTCTATATTTCAATGATTCGTAAAACGTAAATTATAAAATGCAGGACATTTTGCGATTAATTAGACTTGTTGATAAATTATAGTATTCAAGGAGCAGATAATTTCATAATTTTTTATTAACTGATGTCAAATTCGTAAATTAAGATTTAAAATCAATAATCTAATGAAAAAACTAAAAATCAATTTGAAACAAAAATAAGCTTCATAGATGCATTTCTAAAAAAATTAATTGACTCATTAAAGATTATAATGTATTGATTTACAATTAAAAATCCATTCACTTATGTTATCAACTGATGTAGAGCAGTAGTGCGTGATTATATAGATAGTACAAACTGACCTGTTGCCATATTCACTTTTGCATGTTAATGGTGCGCAGTATATGAAAGTCTCCAAACCCCAACAATCCCCACTTATCTACGTTAGCATACTTATCTTTTCTGACTACTCCTAATGTTCTCCAGTTCCTCATCGAAAGGCGACGGGTAAGTCCCCATATTGTGTGCTCTTGTACGATTTGAAGGCTAATACCGCTTCTTCCTCACACTACACATTGCCAATAATATGTCAGATTGTATCATTGCTTTTGCATGCACCATTATTTTATCAGAAAACGGATCAATCTTTGCAATTCTAAAAACATGAGTGTATTTTTATTAAATGTGTATACATATTATAATTGTTTTTACTATCTTTTTTGTATACAAATGTTTGCTGTGACACTTTTATCATGAGTAAAACCATTTGGTGTACTTTAGGAGAAAGTTCTCATTAAGTATTATTGTACTTTAAAATAGTTAGATTTATGTCATAATTCATGTTAGATTTTAACTATATAGTCCAAGTGTTGTACATTTCTGTTGTCAGATCTAGCTATAAATCTTCCTCTTAATTGTAAAATTAACACAGATTTCTTAAACATACTTTCCCTTTGTTTCGTACATACATAATACAATATTATGTTAAATGTGATTATTCTATTTTTGACAATATTCTTTATATTATGTATTTGAAAGTTTGGCATGAAACAAAGAAATTATGATTAGCAAAGGCCTATTATATATAAGATGTTTGTATGTATCTCATTACAACATTAAGAAAATATTAAAATAATAGAGATATGTTTGTTCAAAGAATAAAAAGGCTAATTTATCGACCATCTGGATTTCAAATTATATTATAATGTGTAGCGTGACCTAATAATATGAAATAAATTCGCAGATTCGTAAATGATGAATTTGTTTAGTTATTTTTTCATAAAAAAGTTTTAAAAAATTACAATTCCATATTCTTAGAACATAATATTAAATTTTTTAAATATTTTTTTTCTTCTTTTTTTCTTTTTAAACATTTTAATAAAACATGTCTTGTTTCGATTTATTTCTGGAAAATGTGATTTCCTTGTGTAAGATTAAATTAGATTACATTACATTGGATTAAATCGGATTAGATTAGATATAAATGGATTTTAATACATTAAATTTTATTGGATTAAGTTGGATTAGATTTGAATATATTAGTTAATATTTAATGGATTACAATGAATTAAATATGAATATTTTTGATTAGATATTAGTTAATAATGGATTAGATTAGACTACATTTTATTAAATTAAATTAAATTCGATTAGATTTGAATAGATTAGTTAATAATGAATTAAATTGGATTAAAGATGAATATATTTCACTAGATATATAGATATATCGTATTAAATCGTATTAAATTATATTGTAATGGATTAGATTGTACTAAATCGTATTAGTTTATATTATAATGGATTAGATTGGATTAAATCGTATTAGATTATATTATAAGGGATTAGATTGGATTAAATCGCATTAGATTATATTATAAGGGATTAGATTGGATTAAATCGTATTAGATTATATTATAAGGGATTAGATTGGATTAAATCGTATTAGATTATATTATAAGGGATTAGATTGGATTAGGTTAAAATTATCTGAATTTAGTTGGATTAACTTACATTATAAATGATTAAATAAAATTTGAAACTTATTTTATTTATTGATGCATTTTTAAACAAACCTTTAGATTAATTACTAGCGGTAATACTATAATTGTTAATATTTATCTAGACATATTTTAATATAGTACTTATCCCAATTTAGCTATATTATTACAATTAGCATTTAATTAACTTGATAATATATTATTTAGTATTTGTGTGATATTCAACGATTTTTAATCTAAATTATCTGATACCTTTTTAAATTAGATTATTTTATAATACATTTTATTTTTAGAAAATAAATTTAATTAAAATTCAGAAAATACATTTGCTACTATTTATCTTTCATCTTCAACAGAACAAAACTATACAATTTTTCTTAATTTGATCGTTTATATACCGAATATAGTTTGACGAAATATTGATTGTAAACATGGCAACTAAAATGTTTATAAATATGAAATATTTATAATTTTTGTATTTTTTATTTTTTTTTATTCAGATGCATTTATTTTCCACGCTTACTGTAAATGTTGTAATTTTCTGGTTAGAGAACAATTACTTTAAATGAATCAGAACAATAATCACTATAATTTTACTGATAATATCCATGATTTGCAAATGCAAAATAATATATTAATATTGATAAATGTATCAGTCGTTCATTTATTGTCAACAAATGTGGCAAATATTGGTGTGAAATATGAAACAAGCGTACAAGAGACGTGTCAGTAA
Organism: Coelogynopora nodosa; assembly: GCA_034780555.1. Classification (NCBI taxonomy): domain Eukaryota; kingdom Metazoa; phylum Platyhelminthes; order Proseriata; family Coelogynoporidae; genus Coelogynopora; species Coelogynopora nodosa. The sequence goes on from JAUZND010031214.1 coordinate 10,445, forward strand.
GGTGTTTGAACTGATTTCAAAAACACATATTGTATATATATATACCGTACTTATGTTGTACATATTTTTCTATCAATTTGAGCCGCATAAACGGATTCCTTAATGAATGAGTTAACCGTTACTTTTGGCTATAAAGAAGCATTTGTAAGCCATTAAATGTGTAATCGACTGATCCTCATGCTTGAGACATAAGTAGCAATTATTTATCTGAAAACTGGGTGGCCCTCTTTCTGCCCGTGAATATTCTCGTCAATTACACCCCTTTTTACACAAAAAACCCATGTAAAGGTCAAGGCCAAATTAACGATAGCAGTTGTCGTCTGCACCAATCTAGTCTGGCGAGCCTCCTGGCATCTGGTGTAAACTGCCCAGCAGGATTTAAATTCTACAGTGGTAGGTAAGGTATGGTTATAGCGTTGGTAGCGAACGACAGATGCAAGCGCACTATTTTATAGGAGAAATCTGTGTGAATTCTGTGTGTTTTAAATGAGACCAATTTTGTTGTTGATTTATGTGGTGTCGTCGGCTATAAATAAACGTAAACGGTGTAAATATAGCCTGTGTTAAGTTTTGACCATTCTGACCCAGATCAGATCACACAATATCGTATACCTCGACTTACAAGATTTACAGGAACTCTTATTAAACTTACAACATTCTTGCTTGAGGCAGCAACTGGTGCGGAAATTGTACCCCGTGACAATCCAACCTAACCGCAAAACAGGTATCGAAATAATACAAGAACTAATGTTATGCTATGCTACTTAGTTAATCGGTGTAAACCTATTTAAAATAACATGGATTGCCTTGACCCTTTCTATGGCACAATTACGTTCGTGTTTTTGTTTCTTTCAATTGCTTCTTACAATTAAAAAGGTGATAATTACGTTACTCGTGTAAAGCGCGAATTGCGAAAAAGTTTACCTTTTCATTAATGATTATGTTCGTTAATATACTTTTATTTTTGTAATTATCGATAGTATAATTATCTATAAAGATATAAAACAATACTAAAATGGGGTAAATAATTGTCCCTTAAAATACACCATTTAATTAATTGTAGACGACCCTATTCCGTGCTGGTTTTATATGATTTTACTGTTGTTATATATCATTTCTTATTTCAGATTATCCGTCAGATTGGTTATTGATAATATTCAGCCAAGGCATTCGGGAAATTACACCTGCAAGGCGGAAAATGCCGTAGGACTTGTACAAAAGTCTATATACATTACAGGTATGACTCTTGTCTCTCCGAATCAGTTCATTAAACAATGAAAATAAGATTTTTATTATTACATGCAAGAGTATATAATAGTAGAAATTAGAGGCTGTAATGTTAAACATTTTTAGATTCTAATAGTGTACAAAATTCTGCAAATGCATACTTGCCAATAATGAATATAGTAGGATCGTATAAGTTGAAATTGTTAATATGAAACAAGTAATTTACAATCACATAAAATACTGGAAACAAATAGAAAATCGGGCCCGTTTTTGTTGTCTTATACAGATCTAAAAAATTATAGAAAATTACAGGGAACAAAAATTCTTTTTGACAAGTATAAAATAAGATAGAAAATTTAATTGTCTACCTCATCGAAGTACATATATTGAAACAATTGTAGTTTTCTTTTTATAAAAAGCAATAAACAAAAATGTAATGAAAATACAATTTGTTCTATATAATATTATCATGCCATATAAAATTGTCAACTCAGCAAATTTTGATTTGATTCGATAAGATTTTAAATGATGTTTATTAATAATGAAGTAAAACAAACTATATTCATATATAAATAATATTTTATAAAGATTAGTATTTCTATGTTCATTATTACAAATGAATTAACGAATAAAAATCATTAATATCATAAAAGTTTTATAAAAATATTCACACGGAAAGATTTTAGCTTTTTAAGATTAATTTAAATAGTGTTCTTAATGTTTTATTTATTTGTGAAGATTAAAGTACTAATACAATTTAATTTTTTTAATATAAATTGTACTATTTTAATATTTTATTCAAATGCAAATCTTATCTAATCAACCAATAGATGTCTTGATAGATAACGCTTTTTATGTTTTTGTATCTAAATATGTTAAAATGTCTAAATAAGATGCGTTTTAATACTTTTTTACGTAAAGCTTATTTTTATATTATTTATAATTATAAATAATTGTTTGACTCTAAATTAGTAAATCAAAAACAAATTAAAATTTATCATTAAATAAATATACAATTATAGTAGTATTGGAAGAGTGGATTCTGACTATCATTAAATAAATATACAATTATGTATTACAATATTATATTACACTTTATGTAAATGAATAATATTGCGAAAATGGAAAGGAAATTTTCTGACCTCTTTCTTAGGCTAAAATCTACTCGGTTTTAAATTTCTGAGGAAACCGTTTTTTCATAAATGATTTTAACCGTCTATAATAATAAATGTCAGGTTATAGAAGATAACTAATCTAGACAATAAAATAAAAAAGGCCTCGAAATTACAATTTTATTGATAAAGACTTTCACGAGGTCATTGTTTAAATAGATCTACTGGAGAACTTTAATATAAGGCAAGTAAAACATTTATCCAACATAATATGTTGATATAGCGCTATATATGTAATGTAATAATTTTATAAGTTATGTATCCACGGATAGTATATATTCTCACTTGAAGATTATTTACCATAGCTTATGTTTATCCCAAATAAGCCATTAAAAGATTTCTATAGATCAATAAATGTTATATGTTTCTCCTCTCCAACAGTTTACGCTTTATTAATAGGTTTTTATAGTAGTAAGCTTGGAGTGTGTATAGAGATTTGGCGTTTGATAAATATTCGGTGAGCTTATATAGTTAGAAAAGGTGTAGTCTATATAACGCATTATTGGGATATGAGGCTTTTTTAGGAGAAGGAACAACTAATACTCGATATGATAGCTGACATCTTGTCTACATCTAACTGTACGGGTTAGGGTGCGACAGTGAGTAGTGCACTGGTGCATATTAAAATTAAAATACTATTAAGAGGACTTAAGTAAAAAATGAGAGTCCAGAGGAAATCGGATCTGAACATAATTTGTAATTTGATCGTCTGTTCAGCATATCAGCCCGACTGAGCCTCGAGCCAACTGAATATATTACCAAACTGACATTAATGTTCCAATTAACTCCAAATAAATAAAATCCCACGTATATGAAGTTTTGAAGGAAAATTCGGTTTGTGTTGTTTTTATATATGCAATGTATATGTACAGTATGTATATGGGATGGGATAGTCAGTGGTACTATTAAATACAAAACATGATATAGATAATTTTGTTTATATACGGATAGTAAAATGTAGAGGTAATCTTTTTGCGGGCGCACACCGCAATTCACGCACAACATGGATGATATGTGCGACGCATAATGTTGTAGGTGGACAGTAATATGCATACAGTAGAAGTTGTGTTCCTCCCTGTTGTCGTAATGGTCGAGATAAGAGGGGCCTGCCTAGACACAACAAATGGGGCAACTTAATGTGTCGTATGTGTGTTAGTAATAATCTGGTCGACCTATGATTGTATTAAGATTACTTAAAGTGCAGAACGACTGCTGACCTGCCCGGGAGAAATAGGAAATAACACATTTGGCAAATGGTACACAAATGGTGCACAAATGGTACACGGAATATAGTACACAACGTATTTAGGATTATTTTGTGCAACCGGAACAAGGGTAACATTTTTAGGCTAATTCAGTTTTTTATATTTTTGGACTTAGTTTTTATATTGAATATTTTAAAATATTTTTAATGAAAATGTATAACTTGAAGACTTATTGAATTGTATGAACAGCTCATATTAGTTATAATTTAGCAATATAAATAAAGATATAAACATATTCTAAATTTATATTTGTTATTTAATGTGACCATTAGTAACAAAATTGAAAAAGCTGAAGCAATTATAAGTAAAATTTAAAATATTTATTAAAATATTTATTAAAATATTTATGCATCTTTATTAAGAAAAAACCCACAGCATCATTTATTTGGAAAGGAATTTAATTTTGTCGAAGTTTTCATCTCATTAAAAGATTTGTAATTAATTTTTCTCCATTTTAAAAATACAAACTAAATATATATATATAGATATATAATATAACTATTTTTTAATTAAATTTATTGATATTATGTTTTGACAAAATAAACATATTTTATTTAGTGCAGTAACGATTGTATTTTTTCGAAATTACTCTATCACATATGGTGTTAACAGTATGAAATGCCCTTTTAGTATACAAAGCATAATGCATTCTACAAGTACATCACATACAAATGTACATCGAAAGAAAATACAAAGTAGGCATTTATCAAAATAACTAGTCGCCACTTTCCCTGCTGAGTGCAGCTTTTGATACCTTTTAGTATCCATTATCCAGTTTGACAAATGCATAAATATTGTTGCATGAACTAAACAGGTAGGTAAAGTATTCAAGAATCTAAAGACATAATACAATACGTGATATATTATTAAATATGTCATCGATTTTTTATGTATTTGAATAATTGAAATTCAAATTTTAATTACAAATAATACTATGATGATTAATTTTGTGTCATAAACCTGTGATACTTTTGTTTTCAAACAAAGATGATATTTATATCTATAATTATACTTAGTAAAATAGTGCATTTCGCAATTTTATATTTTTTCAATATGTATGAATTTCGTTGAAATTATAATGTTGTTAACGTATTATTAAGGCCAAATTACAAAAATAACAAAGGTTAAATTAAATAAAATTATGAACATATTGTGTAATATATTATAAAGTTATATTTGCAATTTTACTTTGACTACTGAAGAAATCCAATACGATCGAAAGCGCTTGGAGAAGTGAAATTAGAAATGTCAAATATAACTTTATAATATATTACACCTGTGTTTGGAGTTGATATTTTACTCAATTTTGTTTAATTTAACCTTTGTCAGGTAATTTGGCCTTATAATACGTAAATCTTCGTTATTGCGAAATGCACAGACAACATTATAAGTTCAACAAAATTCATGTATATTGGAAAAATATGATGCGAAATGCACTATTTTAATAAATACAATTATAGATATAAGTATCATCATTATTTGAAAACAAAATATCACAGAATTATGACACAAAATGAATCATCATATATATTATTTGTAATTCAAATTTCAATTTATAGATTGGAGAAATTATCAATATAAATATTTAAAGAAATACGTAGCGGAATGTTCATCAATGAAATTTCGATGAAACGTTTTTGTTATAATTATCCAGCTATTTCAACTATTATCAGGTTAACATATAAAATTATATATGTACTGTACTGAAGATATCCAATAAGATCAAAAGCGCCGTAACAGTACTTGAAGAAGTTAAATTAAAAATTGCAAATGTAACTTTATATTAATTTCATTGTAACAGAATGTAAGATTTTCCTATCACTAAATTTAGTATAAAGTACAGACAATATGGTTCTTCATATAATGTATGTTTCCTCATACCTCCTTGGCAGTATTACCAATCACAACATTGCCCCCACCTACGACGCCTCCACGACCACGTAAGTACTATCTACTATCTACTATCTACTATCTGCTGTTAGGGTTTCTCGTGAGATAGACCCATTAATTATTATAATTGAACCATTCAAACTTTATTCCGTAACTTTTTTTTATTTGTAACTAACAAAACATATTGTTGGTTAAACATGGATTCCTTTATAATTATGGTAATTACTTTATAAATCCAAAAAGTATGTTAAAAGATCCAATTTTTGTATTAAATTATGTCTACAATGTTAAACTACATTTATTAATTGACTAGAATTAAAATCAAAATACGTAATTCATTTAATTCTTCGTCAGTGAATATTTAACTAATAATAATTACTTATTAAGCTGGTAAATGTCAAAAATTAAAATAAATAAATGTTTAGTAGTATTTATACTTACATTAATCTGATGTATAAAAGTCCTGAATTGGTCTGCATCACTTTTTAGGTCGGACATGTGTCAATTACTGTGTGAAAGGAAGCTGTCAATACGATTCTCAAGGAGACCCTTATTGCATGTAAGAACTTACCTGAGTCTACACTACATAAAGAATAGTCCTACACACCATAGATATATATCTATCTAGTTTTTGGATATATACGTATAGGTAAAAATTATAGTAAAAACTATCATGAAAATATCCCCTATAAGCAGCAGCTCATTTTCATGAAAAAACGATTTGTTTGTGCGAAATATGGATAATCTTTTGGTGTGTTTACAAACAATTATTCAATTGCATTTATCGATTTATTTATACAATTTCGTACGATTAAATGCCAATCTATCATTTGGTTTCTTTAATGATGGCAACATTTTAAATTTAATATGAGGATATGGATGATTCACAATCAGGGTACTCGAATCATATTAAAACCAGCACTTGTTCCATTAAATCGAGATCAAATGTAGATATGTACAGAACAAAATCTGGAACATACAGAAATAATTGAAAAAACTTGATTTTGTTTTTGAAATAATAGCTTCAATTATCAAATTCAAGCTGAGCAAATAGAAGACTCAGAATAACATACTCAAATTTTAAATATTAAATTGAATTTGACGTACTATCATATTACTACTATATACTACTGTCATATTGTCAGTTTTATATTCAGTTTTATATATTCAGATTACCAATTTATATAGATATTTGGTAATTTGTGTTTAAGCAAATCCTAGCTATTCAAATATATATATGATGTAAAAAGATATATGGAAAAAGGTAATAAGTTAGCATAATGAATGGTTCAACATGGTCAGAGGCCATACGTTTATTGGTCGAGGTTTGTGGTTATAACATAAAAATATAATATAAATAATATAAACATATTGAGTTGGGTGCAACTTACCTGCACTGTGATATAAATAGATTTCTAGACTCCCCTCTTCGACTCTCCTCATCTCATCTTTTATAGAGAGGACTCTCGTGTATGTTTGTTACATGTTTCAAGAATCAAAAATGAATATTGAGTTTTTATGTAATCAGTATCTGATTGTTTATTTTTCACCAAATGGTGTAAAAGCAATTATTGCTCCATTGAGTAATCAGTTGACGATGCTTATGAGAGGTTGAAAGGAAATTACTTTATGATTCAGAAGCACATATTGTGCTTGATATTACTTAATTTTTTTAATATCAAATCAATTTTAAACAATTTTATAGAAATTTTTAAAATTATATTTAATAAAACACAATAACAAAAACTAAAACATTAAAAAATTATTTTAAAACCATTTATAAACAAGATTTTTAAACATAATCAAATAAATAAAAATAATTAAATATATATATATATTAAATATTTTAAAATTACTTAAAACAATTTGAAGCAAATTTTAAAACAAATTGAAGCAAATTTTAAAACGATTTTGAAATAAATTTTAAAGCAATTTTTAAACAAATTTTTTAATAATTTTTAAACAGATATTGAAATATTTTTAAACTGTTAAAAAAATTAAACAAATAAATACGTTCAAAAATTATTAAATAATTTTAAAACCCTAAAAAACCCTATAAAATAATTATTATTAAATTAACCATTTCGGTTTATTGATTTTCCTTTATTGAGGGTTATAATTGACATTTTATTTTTTATGCTTCACAATACTTGTAAGGCTTACTTTCAATAATAAATTACTTTTTTTACGATAAACATACACTTATTCTGAAATCCTTTCACAATTTTAGATATCTCTAAATTTAGTGTTCCTCTGCATTTGTGGCAAACATATTGCGCAATGCCATGTTTATTTATGAAGTGATTTTCAAACAACAAAACTGGTTTGGCAAAATATGGAGTTAAGTTACGAATTTCGAATGTCTATTCTAATTGACAAATATTGATCAAGCAGCCCATCAAATATTTAACGTAAACTACTTTCTAAAGACGATGCAATTTGATATCCAAGATTGAAACTTTTTAGTTCACTCGGTTTACTCATTCGTTGTCAATTTTAATTTTTTGATGCACTGCTTTGATTAATGATAAAAATAATTACAGAAATTGACAGGTCTATTTTCGGATATATAGCCTAATAGACTATATTGATGGTTTTTTTTAGCATACTCTTGATGGAGAGCCGTTCCATAAGATACACTAATTTAAAATATATGTTCTTCAATCGATAAACACAGTTTTATAATAATTGATAATATGATGTTCCTTAAGTTGACTTCTAATATACAACCCGTTACCATGTGGGATGTGTATACGCGTGGATACACGCGAGCTAATGTAGAAGAACTAAGTTGAAATTTAAGTAAGAATAGACAGCCACGATAGAAATACATAAATAATATTATACCGTTCATTGTTTCACATAATTGCAGATGTCCGCGAAATGCAGCTGGGAATTTGTGTCAGGTAATTTGCGGTCGGTTGATGTGTTGCGGCACTGTGTTGCTGGCTGGTTTGGCATGCTTGCGCTTGTTTACATTCGCCTTTATTAATTGCCTTCTTCTGGGGGGTACATTAAGCCTGCATAAGAATCATTATAATTATTAATGCAATACCAGTATATATGTATGCTTTATTATCATATTTTTGTCTATAATGATATCCTAATAAAAATCTAAATAAATTTTAATAATGAATTATATATTATGTAACACAATCTCTGTAAAATTATATACCTGATAAAGAATAAATCAAATGATTCATTTATACACTATAAAATATAGTTTTAGGACGTTTCTAGTTTTACAGTTCGTCAGTAAAAGTTAAATACTTTTAGTGAAACGAAAATGAAAGGTAAACAATGAGCGGTGAATTTTTAAAGCTGATTAAAACAAAAATAATTATATAACGAAAAAGGAAATAACGGTGAGGTAGCTACAAGTAACAAGAAATTGTCCATTTGTTTTCGTGATATCGATTGATTTTGAGGGTATAGGGGGAGGCTTTTTCAATGAAAATATATCCGTATTGTTTTTCACTTTGTGGATAATTGCAGCAAAAGGTTCATTAGAACAGACACTGGCTGGGATATACCTCAATGTAATGTTGAGGCATGGTTGAATTTGGAATGTTCTCATAAATGTTCTCCCCAGCTATATATATGTGACATCATTACATCGAAGAATATCTGATTTTTAAAATGAAACTTTCACTGCAACCATACAATATACTGAAGAATAGTGAGGTATATATACTCTCAACAAAGCAGAAACACACATTTTCATAACGTATACATTTACGGAAAGTAAACTTTATTTATTATTCAATTGTACCTCCATTTTTGTTACAATGCCAAAAAATGAAACTATCGGCTAAATAAAATATAATTACATCATTTATATGTTGAATATACTTTTGGACAAGGGTCGTGTTAAACGCCAAAAAATAATTGAATTTATTTTGGCATCTACAATAATTTATATAAACTATCAATTTGCATCTTTCTCAAAAAATTTACTTTTTTATAAACAGACGTTCCAAAATTTTAATAAAAAATTAACGTCTCTACAATTAAAGTATCATTATTTCAAATATACTCCAGAAAACTATGTCATCCGTTGGAAAATTAATAAATTAGATCTTAATTTAAAAGTATTCATTTTTCGGAGCTGAAGGAATAATAATGTATATAGAACATATATCAAATATTTAAATTATATTATTATATAATTATATTATTATAAATTATATTGTCACTAAAATTAGAATTCTGAATAAATCAATTAATCAATAATTTGCAACCAAATTTTGAATATGCATCAAAATATTGTTCTAAATTGTGCCTGATACCTTTATTAACTTGATTTCAACAGGTTGTAATTCATTTTCAAAGCAATATAGTTGAATTCTAAAAATTAAATATTACACGCTAATATCCCGTACTAAACACATACTATAAATGAAGGCAGTCATTATATAGTATAATCACAAATATATATATATATAGTCTTATTCTTGTTATTTTGTTTCAGAGCATAATCATATCTGACTAATATTTGAGGCACCTGTTTGGGTATGTCACTAAATACGCCATTGGTCAAGCTACTAAAATGCATTATTTTCTGAATGATACCCCCTCCCCTCCCCCTGTGTGTTTGTTTGTACGTATGCCAACTTTAGAAATCTTGTGAATGAAGTTCTACATATACACAGACCACTACTATCATAATATGCATGGCTATGTACTATAAAAGAAGCATGCCAAGCAGTGTCTAGTTCAATTGGTCTGTATGAACTCTCTCCTTTCAAAATATACTCGCCCCACTTTGCATAGATGGTAATAAAAAAGCGGATGCAGATTTTCCGGGAATCAAGTGCAGCATCGTTATTAGGTGGAAATGAAAACTTTTTGTGGTTTAGTAAATCCCAAATTTTGATGTGTAGAAAATAAGCCCCAACCGCGGCCACAAAGAGGGTAAGCAAACATCTAATTAGCGCCATTGAGGTACATATTGAGGTACCATAGGTCTACAGCACGATATCCATCCGAGCTGAGGCAATGGGGCGACGAAATGTCAGGTCAGAGGAAGCGTGTTCATCTGTCAAACTGACCAGGTGTGTGCGCAGAGCCAAAGTTGATACAGGAGATTGGAGTGGGGTGTGCTTTGACTTTGTGGCCGCTCATTCGAGGGTAATGTGTGCGCTGAAAGTGCTTGTGAAGGGCCCGATTTGAAGGAACATTTGAGACTTTTGACCGACGTAGATTGACAAACTTGCTTTCATGAATTCTGATCCTGGCAGTGTTTAGTTTTCTGTTGCCATAGAAACGCCGTGCCTCGCTTATTTAACGATTTCAAAATTTTACTTCAATTAATTTTTTTGAAGGTTACATTCGTGCGGTATTGTCCAAGAATTCGGCTCTATATTTTTAATAATATATTCGTAATTACGATTATTGGTGGTTTCTCCAGTTTCTGCACTTTCATGTTTAAGTAAATAAAAATCATAATAAAAGTCACATTTTACTCAGCGGCTATTTTAGCTTGTTATTCTTATTTCATATTATTTTACCTTTTGAAGTAATTTCCTTGTATAGGTTTAGTATGCTTTAAAATATACATACATATATATATATAAGCCATAAACTTTTATGGACATATATCTAGTCTGCTGATGGGTCAATAAAATAATGTTAACTTTTATTGGTCAATGAAATTTGTAGAAAACATATGTTAAGTCATCGATTGATCTATGTGTATTCCATTAACGATGTACGCAAGCATGAAAAACATGTTACACATGTAAACTATAAAATTGGTTTCTTTTTCATTATGATTTATATAAAACATCTATCTTACTATATAAAGATATAAAGTAGGACTTTATTAAAAATCTGAATTTTATTATGATAATATTCAGTCATTTTTCTGCCGAACTCGTAAATGATAAGTGTGTGAAAGTTTCGCATTCGATCATAATATTTAAAGATAATAACTTTTTCAAATTGAATAATTAATTATAAATTAATCGATGGATAAATTAATCATAAAAAGTTATTAAATCGAAGGAATCTGTGATCGTATCATTAATGTTATTAACATGTTATAAAATCCACTTTACAAAACAAATGTTGCTGGAACAGTTGTTTTGCACGGACCGACCGCCCCTTAAATAGAAGTTATCTTCATATTGTAGATATCCAACTTAGTGTGGCATGTTACCATGTGTACTATCTTCAAGGCTCGTCTTTTTCAGTGTCATGATAGATTCTTTTTGCCTTATATTCTTACGAGAGATGTTGCTTTTTTCAATATTATATAGTAGGTCCTACCAATTGTATATTTGTTATTGGTTATAATATCCCCCTGGTTCTCATGTATATATATATGGTCTTGTAACATTAACTAATTTATGTAGATACATATCTTGTCACATGAATATTTTCATACTTTTTAATTTTACTTTTTAAATATTTTAATAAAATCTTTTAGCTGATCAATCTGATGTTAATAAAAGTGCATACTTAGAAGAAGTTTCAATGTCAAATTATAATATTTTAAAACTATAGTTAATTATGCTGTTTTTAATTTTAATTAGAAAAGGTTAGAACGAGAGTTTAATTAAATTTAATTAAATTTTACATTTATATTCAGCTCATAAAGACGATTGTAGTCTTATTTGTGAAGAGTAACATTATATACGTTCTGCTATATTGTACATATTCATATTTAAATCAATATATATCCACTCAGTAGTTTTTAAAAAGTTTAGTTTCAATATAGCTTTAAGGGATTTAGAAATAACGCCCGATTTTAAACTAAACCACTCAAGGTTACAACACATGGTTGAGGAAATGATGTAATGCGTCGCCTACAAGTAAGCCCTCAGTGTTCAAGTCGTCGACTAGCTGCTGAGCTTCACATAAAGTCAATCTAGCATACTGATTTTGTTAAAAATTAG
>JAUZND010031225.1:0-39099 GCA_034780555.1 Coelogynopora nodosa
ATTATTTGGTTTAAGCCCTGTGTTATATTTGAACATAATTTCACTAGAAACATATTTTAGCGTTTCTCTAATTTTGCGTGCACACCCAAAAAAGTCTAGCTACGCGCCTGTGTTGTAAATATGAATTTCCCAATTATGAACTAAAAAGAATTAAACCATGTTAAATACCCGTTAAATACAATTATAAGTGAAAATATTACTACTCACTTCAATATTTCGGGAGTTTGAAAAGAGTGCGGATATATAACATATGATACAATATACTATTAGTTCATTTAAATGAAAGTTCAGCATACTATTATTTCTAGTGGCTTTTCACATTTTTTTCGTTTGCATTAATGCAGAATTTGTTATTTTTAGATATACATGTGTTTAGAAATTTTGCTTATTTTATAAAATTATATTATTTGTAAATTTATTTTTACTATGCAAATATTGATTTATGAATCATTTATCTGTAGAACTTTTAATTATTTGTTTAATATTTCATTCAAGTTTCACGTAATTTATTAATTTTTAACTAATTACATATTTTCATCCAAATATGCGTTATAATAATAATATTTGTATTACTGTTTTGAATTACTTAACATTTGCAAAAAAAATTAGGTACGTATATAATTTGTGTTTATAGTTTTACATTTAATAAACTGTAATATTTTAGTCAAATGACTTTAATAGAAAAAAGTAATAATTAAACAATATAGATCAATTTTAAAAGGTTCGATGCAGATGAAAAGAATTATTTTTCAAAATTTAAAATTAGAATTAATGTCATTTTTGGCGTACAATTATTTTAAAATGTATATAACAAAATGAGATTTGTTCAAGGTATATTTGTGACTACATCCGTATTATATTAATACATGTGTATGGATTTTGTTTAATATTTTGTTCTATTCTGAGCTTTATAACATTCACAATGTTATTTTTGTATATAAAATGTTTAATATAGTTTATAATAAATAGAACTATTTAATTGCAATTAAAATAGAAAATTAACTGGAAAATCTGCAACAAGTAGGTATATAGCTGAAACCATGGAACATAGCCCATCTGGTGAGTCAAATTAACCCTGGCTTTGTATTCGCTGCCTAAAATTCAATAAGCGATTTGGTGCATGAAAATATTTATCCAAGAAAGAAAAATATATAAATTGATTATTGATTAATTTAGCAAAAAATGTCAAAGAGTGTTTTTATATTTATATATATATATATTTGACAACGTAATTCTAACGCATTACATAAATTTACAATATTATCTCAATATGAGATAATACATTAAATAAAATGGGGTGTTTTTCATAAAATGTATTACTGACTTTTTTTTAAATAACCCTTTTTATTTTTAAATAAACGGTGCTTTGCTTCACAATTATGAATTGTTTATATAATTGTGATATAAATATAGGTCTATCCATGATTCGACATTTTCATATGACATTATCCCAGCATTTAGAATCAGAAATATACAAGAGATCTAAGTATGGGAGTAGTAAATAAAGATGTACGTAATGTATATTTAATTTAAAATACAGATAAAATAACAAATTGATAATCCATTTTGAATAGTAGGCCTAAGTAGGCTAGCTAGAATGCTATACATATTCTATTATTCTTTTACTGGAATTATGTACAATATATAAATAATATAAAAATAACTCATGAAAAAATACGTACAATTAATATAGTATTTCTGTTATAGTCTTTATTTTGTGATAAATATGAAATTATGCATACGACCATTTAAATTTGTAGCCATGCATTTTATAATGTAAAATATATATAAACCTATATTACATTAACCAAATTCAAATACTTCATTCTTGAACTAAAAAGTAGAGCTTACCTATAATTTTATTTCATCAATAAATATAACTAATTTTGACAAATTGAACATAAATACAGTTTTTTCTAAAATATGTAAAAAAATAATTAAAATATCGTATTTTGGTGAATTTTGGTAACACTTCTTGGTGTTGTATAATAAATGCATAATATTGTTTGAAAAGTATGAAATTTTTATAATTTAAAATTGTTATGGAGTTGAAAATTTAATATATTTGATAACAATAAATTTTAAAAGTCAATTATCGGCAAAATGAATTATTAAAATAACCATCAATTCAAAAAACTACTCAAATAGCATTTATACTATAATATAACTTACAGTTCCACTTTGCTTTTTTAAATATTCCTACTCTGCTTTATTGCAATACTATACCTGCAATATATACTATACTACAAGCCTATACCTGCGATGGCTGAACTGCGTATAGCCTAATCTTATCGATATTTAGTTCCTTATTGTCGAGCTTTTATTTTAAATAATTTAAAAATCAGTACATGATCTTCAAAAGTAGTACTTTATTTTCAAACAGCAGTAGGTACTTTATTTTCCAAAAGTAGTACATTATTTTCTAAAAATAATATATTCCAATTTTTCAATAATTTAAATATTCCAAAATAAAAATAAATTATCGAAATCAACCATTACAATTTCGATAAGAATAGGATATACCAGATAACGTACCTTTTTTAAATTATCAATCAAGCATCTTCGTCACAGAGCGACTCGGATATTCTTTTCACATAATTAAAAAACTATTCAAAAGTATGAGAAAATATGATTAAAATGTGATTAAAATATTAATTTTTTAAAGTGCATTTTCAATCAAATTAGGATAGTCATAGCTATGGAAATTTTTCCCATTCTTTATCAATATGTAAAATAAAAAGAAAAGCCATAACTTATTTGCCTAAACCGGATTTTAACAGATTTTTAATATTTTGTTATTATATAAATATATATATAATTACCCATTTGTTATACTTTAATGATATCTAAAACATCTAACTTGTTTATGGCGCCGTTTTAGTTTGCAGATTTATGGTAGGAATTATATCCATTATACAGATTGTAACAGCACCCTCAACTTAATTACTAACGACCACATTATTTGTGCAATATACAATATAATATAAGATAGCGCATGCTATCGTGAAATTAATACGAGACAATCTTTATAATATAAACAAAATTGCACCGGAAAGAAAAATTTGTGAATTTTTTTTTATAATTTGTTGAATTGGTTGAATGTTCAAAATGATTTATTCCCTATATTATAAAGATGATGTTAAAATGCATGCCATGATTAGCATTTTGTGTGGCTGGCTTACTATATATTGTAATTATTTACAATAAAGCTCATATAATGTAGATTAATTATAATTCTAGCCTAACAAGTATGTTAATTAGTCGTCTGTGTTAAAGATTTGGTTGTGCCTTATGATATCAGGGTTAACGATAGGTATATAATAATATAATATAAAACATTTATAAATATTTTAACTAAAATGTCAGTAATAATTTGTAGATTTTATTTTAAAAAATCTATTAGATATTTGAAAAATATAGCTTATTATAGTTCATTAATCCTATATATTAATAAAAAAATTAATAAATATATTTACACAAATTAGATATTCACATTTAATGAAAGTATAAAACATGGCTCATTATCTAAATTAACAATTATACAAAAAATATGATCCTCTTTATTGTTAAAAACGAGAAAATGTAGGTTCCTATTTTGTTTCTAAATACATGATTTAAAAAAATATTAAAATTAAATATAGCTATCACAAAGAAATATATTCACATTGAATTATTTATAATAATATCTTCTATTAGCATTATTTCTCTAAAAGCCTGAATTAAATTGTATAAAACCATTAAATATTCTCACGCCATTGTAATATTTACAAAATTAAAAACATTTAAAGTAAAATAATTTGAACTTTTAATGTACAACATAAATAAATGTATTCAAAATAAGTTAAAATTATATCGTAAAGGATATAATAATATTACGAAATAACAGCAGCATTGATTATATAATGACATCTAATCTTTTAAAGGTAATTAAACTTCTGTAGACGCAAATATCTATAAAACAAATTTATCCACAGTGTTCCCACAACTACTTGCTCACAAGAAATTCCGCTAATCGAGAATCGGATCGAATCTTCTTCTCCAACTCCATGTACTTGTGCGGGGCTGTTTGCTTGTGTCGGGACAGCATCAATTCAAGCGTCGTGATGCGGAAGGCCGCTTCGTGGCAGTACTGCAGGTATTCCGCCTCGTCCTCCTTCGACATGGAAATCTGATTCTGTTGATACCACTGCTGTTTCTTCTGAAGGTTCGTCGTCTCCCGCTCAAAGCGAGCCTGGATCAGGTTGGCCTTGTCAACCAGACGCTGCTTGAAGTCTTGAAGGCAATCCACACGCAAGTCGAAAGCTAGCTCTTCGCGTGTCTTTTCTCGAGATCCGTCTGGCTTGGCTCTTGTGAGCTTGTCTGTGAGGCCCTTTTTGGCAAGGAATGGGCCAAGATAGTCTAACTCAGTCTCCTGGCGACGCAGTTTTTCGTCGGCAATTCTTTCCTCGAGTTCTCGCCGGTGTCTCTTCGCCTTTTCATTGCGAAGTGTGTCAAACAAACCGATATCGAGAGTAGAAATAGTTTCTTCATGCGCTCTGGCCTCGAGAATTGCGCGACTTTCTATTTCTGACAGCCGAACAGCTTCTATTTCACGGTCCTCAAGATCAAGTAGCTCTAATAATAGCTGATAGATTTCCACCTCCTTTTTTTGCTTCGAGTAAGGATTGACTTGGAATGTCGTGTGCGTATCTTGCTGCATTACAACAACAGTGCTCTTATCATCCGACTGTGTCGGTTTTATATATTCCCGGGTGTTAGCGGAGATGTTGGAGGTCAATTGATGATAAGTCAAATGTATTCTGTCCTCTATGATAGCAAAAAGTCTTTCTGCAATATCATCTGTGGCAGGAATCTTTTCGTTTCTATGATAACGAACAGTTATTTTTTCAGTTGGGCGGAGATTTCCTGTCTCTCCAGCGGGTCCGAATTTTTTTATTCGACGACCAAACTGAACGTGCCGATAATAAAGGAAATCGCCTCGCTTGAGAAAATGATCGGTCATCTCATAAAGATTCTCCTCTCGCTTGTAGAGACCATCAACTCGGGCATCATTGTAAAATGTCATCACACGGTCATTCTCCGGTCCCGGTTCTGATTGCTGAAATGTATGTTCTTTTAATTGATCAGATCGTCCACGACTGAAATATTCCGTCACCCATCCGGTTCTCACATCGATAACCCGCTTGTCGAGATGGTTAGCACGAGATGAAAAATATTCCCGAATTTCCACTAGGTCAGTGAGCTCACGGTCAAAAAATATCGAAAGCTTAGTAACCATGCCATCTCGGAGAAGATATGGGGCAAACTTTTCCAATTTCGCGCGTTTGTATAACTTGGTCTTTTTACCAAGTGGACAACGCATTTCAAAATCTTTTCGAGTAATAACAATCGGTTCAGTCCAAGAAGGCGGTAACTCAAGATTCTTCTCCATTTCTTCGGTAGGTTCCTCTTCGTCTTCAAAATTGTTTTCTTCCGGAATAGAAAGGATGGGTTTCTCATTACCCGGAAACATGTATTCCCAAAGAGTGCAGTCACCTAGGTCGTAGCTGAGCCCCTCTACTCCTTTGGACCCGTCTTGCATGTTAACCCAGTAATTCTGGTGATTCCATAAACTTTCAATGCCCAGGTAATTTTTCGAGGCAACAGAATGTGGAAGTCCCGTCAGTGGTTCGATAAAGAAACTGTCCGGAACTTCCCTTTTGCCTGACAGAACTAACACCCAAGCATGAATACGAAGTCCATAAAGTGAATCTGGTGAAGGTCGATTTTCTTCAATTTCTCGTTCGGCGGCTTCCTTTCGAGCTTTTGCAGCTGCCTCTGCCGCTTCTTTCTCATTTCGTCTTTCCATTATCTTATCATATTTGCTTCCAAGATCTTTAGGTGGCTTGACAGTATATCTTCGAGCTGCTTTCTTCTCCTCGACAGCTTTGATTTCCTCCTTTTTAATTAGTAGTGGGCATTCTTGTCTTGATTCATCCATAAAACAGGTTTCTTTGGTTGCGTAACCACTGACAACATAGGCATCGTAACCGACGCCTAATAGCAAGGAACACAAGAGAGTAGCGTATTCGAAACAGGTCCCTTTCTGAATGCTGAGAACAGTTGATGGTGAAAGAAGTCTTGTTGGTAACTCAGTCGGTGAACATAGCGGAACAAAATTAAGATAGTCTGCCACGAATTCGGATATTCCGTCCCAATTATATAGTTCCCTGTGCGGTGGTTTTGTCGGTCGAATAGTGGAACACACAAATTTGTCTACATTGCACTCATTGAAAGGACAAATAAAGATAGGCATTCGGTCTCTATAGAGGTGCACATATTGCCGACGAAAATTCTCAGCATAGTTCAGAACAAGAAATTCCTTAGATGTGTTCTCCCTGTAGCGATAACTAAAATTATCAGGGTCAAAATCTGTGGGAATGGTTTCATACTCGATATCATTACCAGCGGGCGCAATATCATCGAGTTCCTGACGTAGAACCTCAAGGTCATCTTCTATATGGGACGTGTTTTCGTCTAAAGCATCGTCGTCCTTTTCTGCCGCTCCCTCTTCGCCTTCTTCTAGTTCATCTCTGCTCTCTCCATCTTTTTCTGCTTCGGGCAAATGGTCACCTTCGATTACTATTGCAGGAATATCTTCGGCTGGTGCTCCAGTTTCGGACTTTTCTTCTTCTGGCTGCTCCTCAGCTTCTTGTTCTGCTTCTTCTGCAGGCTCTTCCTCAGCCTCGGGATCTAAACGTTCTTCTTCTGCTTCTGACATTTCGTAAATTAATTAAAAAAATTAAGAATAAATATAAATTCCAGTGAACCAAATTAAACAAAAGTAGAATTTTACACACTAAACTATTACACTGTTACACTGGACTATGAAATGAAAACTTAGCCGTGAGCGCCACAATAGTAAGCCATATATGAAAGAGAGAGAGAGAGAGATAGAGAATATGAGGGTTGCTAATGACGCTAAGATACTAGCGGTAACCGACGTTGCTATGCCGTATTGATTTCTAAATATGACAACAGTGCAGTAGAATTACTGGGTGTATTAATACAAACCTAATAATATATGTCTTACCTTATGCGGATTATTCTAATCAGTTTTATGACTGCATTTATTATAAGCTCTTAATTGAATTTTAAAATTGATATAACTAATGCTAAATTTCAAATGATATATATTTAATTGTAAAATTACATCTCATTAATTTCAACAGAATAATGCTAACTATTATATACTGCTGCCTTGTTAGGTTGTGTGGAGACAAACAGGCATCGATTTATGAGTAAAACACCTCATTCTCTGAACTTCGTGCAACGTAGTCATGACAACAATACAACATAAGTTAATAGGGGGTAGCAGAGTTTAGTGAATGGAACAAGTTAAAGACGTAACAGGATTGATTCTAATGACCAAATAGTACACATAGTATCGCTTGCAATAATTATAATTCGACAATGGCGGACATAGATCAACGTGTAATAGATATTGCTACGGAAATTGAAGATGCCTCGGATATTCACGTGCCCCTTATATTTCTTCGATTCCGGGAATATATTGCTTCCGCAAAATCTGGTTCTGGGGAGTCTAGTAAACTGACCGCCGATCTGTGGAACCTTGATTTGGTTCAAATTTTGGTGGTCGTTCTCAAACAAGACTTCACCCGAATTCGTCAAAACTGGACCACCGCGACCCAGCTAGCAAAACTTGTCGTGGAAACGTTTAGCACAGTTCATAGTCTTCCGCTAGAGGGTAAGGCAATGTTTCAGAACAAAATGGTGCCCGAAGCGGGGGAAAATCTACTCATCCTAATTCGAAGAATTCAGGATCGCTATACAATCAGCTTGGAAGATCCATCACAGGTTACAGAAATGTCGTCTGAAAATATTCTTGATCGCTATGATGAACTGATAAAAACGACTGTCCGACTTCTCAATGTATTTCCAGAGGTGACCGGCAAGGTTTTAAACTCGCCCTGGTTCCTTCAGATTTTCATCACAGACGATGAGGCCACTGGAATGGGTGCTTTGAATTTTCTCAACTCCGCTCTGAAGATTTCGCCTAATGTTTTCACCGAGGTAACTATTCAAAGAAATATAGAATATTTTAATACATCTTTAATAGATATATATATATACATTTATTCACATATATGTTTAAACGTATTTACGGAATAAATTGATTAGATAAAAATATAAAATTATTCTAAAATTAAAAAATACTATTAATAATAGTGTAATACGGCCGCAATGATAAACATTTGAAACGGTTTATATAATTAATAAACTATAAATTATTTTACATAATGACGATGTTACGTTACTTATATCTCCACAACTGTAGAATACGTATAATAGGTTACTATACAAATATAGAATACATTTTTTAACCAAAAGTTATGCTCTAGATGAATTGTTGAAACTTAATAATATTATGCAATTAATACATTTCTATTATATACATTTTTTCCTTTTATACTAATTAATATACGAAATTATTGAGAAAATAGAGTACTCTATATTTTGCTAAACATTTGATGACTCATAATATTTAACAAAAAAAATTAATATTATAATTCTATATATAATTAATGGGCAATGTCAGGAAAAAAATCACCATTAAAAAGTTTAAGACATTAAAAAAGTACTTATTTACAAAAAGATATGTGCTAATGTTTTACATAGAAAAAAAAGTTAATTGAGCTTCCAATCTTTTTTTATTGCTAGTGTAAAGAAAGAAATGTGACTTTTGAAAAGACTTGAAGCATGAAAATATTGAAGAAATTAACAGAGATTATAAATATGAATAGAAAATCTGTTCTACCATATGCAATAACCTCAACGAACTGTGCATTTCGATGAACAATGCATTTCGGCAAAGATTAAATATTAATATATTCAATAAACAATTAATTTATGTTATATAATTTCACTCAAAATCCAATTATTTCAATAATTATGATATTGTAACATTAACATTCGGAGTGCTCTAAATAGAATTTAACTTTTTGTTTATCACTATTATGGTAATACATAGATCAAAGTATGTTAATGAAGACGTTTTTCGTTTCGTTTAATTGCATTCATTATCTTAATTCTGGCGTGCTTGCGTCGCCAGGTGCCGAACCGTCTGCTCCAATCGATACTGGACGAAATGATTTACAACCTATCAACATCGGATAGTGTCCGTCTGGCCGGAGTAACTCTCAATCTGCTTCTCACCATCTGTAAAGTCTACCCCACCTGCGTGAATCTGCTGAGCACCAAATACCACGGGCTGAAGCTTCTCCTCAGCAGGGTGGGTCAGTTGCTACATTTACCTGCAGTTTAAATAAATATATATATATATAATATAGGTTAGCTAGGCATACTTGACATTATATTCAACATTTTTATTTGATTAGTGAATTTTTTTTTTTAATGTTTAGAAAAAGATGTCCAAAGCAGTTCTACACACTAAATAAAAATTAGACAATTTTCTTTCTAGAATATTGAACAAAAAAATTTCATATTTAATTTTTTTTAATTTAAAGTGAGCTGTAACAAATATGTTCTACATTCCCGAATCCGATTTCTTTATAGTAAATTAGTTATATAAAAATTTGATGATTTCTTAAGCTCTAAAATTATGCGATTGTTTAAAAATACATCCATACCATTATGTACTTAAATATAATTATAACAATAATTTTATCTTATTATCTAAATACAGTTTTGGTAATTTATTTCTAAATTTAAAATTTTACCTAATACGGATTCCATGTGAAACAAATTTGGTACTTAATTTTATAAAGCGCAGTGTGCGTCAACCCATGCGTTTTTTAAAGCTGAGATCTCAGAAACTCGAGAATGTCTTGTTTGCTATAAGCAAAAAACTTCATAGAAAAACGTTTTCTACATAATTTTCTAACTTTGTTCGTATTTTTCAACATCCCATTACTATCATAATATAATAACTAACACATAAGGTAAGCTAATCAATAAATGAATAACAGGTAGCAAGTTAGAAATAGATAGCCTCATATCAACGGTTGTCAACGGTAATCCTGCGTTTTACTGACTTTTAATATTTAAATACTTGTACGTACTTCCCCGTCTTATATTTACTGCAGGCAGAAATACTGTCTTCTAATTTTCTATGTACTGAAAAGTAGAATTTTTAAAAAATGAGAAAATGAATTAATCTGAATTAATTGATTAATTTACGAGTAAGGCAATTTATCTTTTCAATCGCAGTAGCGTAATTTTTCCCGTGTATGATATCTTTGATCGTTAAATAAGTATTGATATTTGTTTTGGCATACTTGAGACTGGCAATTATGACTACTGATTAATTATTTTATCCATTAATTGGTTTCCTTACTTTACATTTTTTATTGTTGTAAAAGTTGTTTCGAAAAGTTGAAAGAAATATGTAAGAAAAAGTATTGCTTTTCGTTATACAATACCGTAAATGTAATATATATTTCTGTATAAATTTATCCACAATATAACATCTTGTACATGCTGCGGGTATACTGAAAACTTCAAATATTTTGAAACAACAATTAAATTCGTCAAAATATCAGTAAAGTCCGTGAAATGTCAACACAAAGCCGTGTCAGAAAAAGGCGCCTCAGTCTCCTAGAAAAGATCACGGGTACGGCCAGGCAAATATTTGTTCATAGTTGCATGCACTCGCCCCAAATCGGACCACACCAACGTCTATACTCCCCCCCCCCCGGTCCACCTCGGCAGTGGATGGGCAGGCCAGTCCCCGGCGGTGGCACCATAGGCCGGGACCTGAGTCAGCTGGTCCAGTTCCTGGACGGCGGCAGCTTCCAGCAGGCGGAGATGGACCGGGAGGTGCGTGCCGTCGTCACCATCCAGTCGGTGTGGCGCAGCTTTCTCAGTAGGCG
The DNA here is from genome assembly GCA_034780555.1 of Coelogynopora nodosa. Classification (NCBI taxonomy): domain Eukaryota; kingdom Metazoa; phylum Platyhelminthes; order Proseriata; family Coelogynoporidae; genus Coelogynopora; species Coelogynopora nodosa. Next base: position 10,893 of record JAUZND010031225.1, read on the forward strand.
GAGGATGGGGCGGGCTAACCAGGGGATCGCCCGACTGCAGGTCAACTTCCGGAACCGGCGGGAGGTGCGGGACAGGCGGCAGGTGGAGCTGCGGGAGCAGAAGGAGCTGAAGCATCAGGTGTGGGTGGGGGAGGGGGGAGGAGAGTTAGCTACTGTATGTTTGATTAAAAATGGTGTATTCCAGTCGAAGTTTGACATATATTATGTTCAATATTTGACTAAGTTATTTTATGTGATCAGTTTTTGTAAAAAATTTCATATAATCGAATTGAACCGGACTGAATTAATTGATTTATCAAAAATATTTTAAGGTAGATTAAAATAGATACTTTGAATATGTTACGAAATATTTTAATTGATAAAATTCATACAACTCCATATATAGATTTAAATAGATTTAATATTCGTATGGACACAAATATAAAAATTGATTATTCATATATACAAAATTCAAATAATTCATGACAAGATTCATAAAATATTTTGTGTTAACAGAGTAGCGTCGTACATGGTTAATTGTTGTTTTATGGAACACATGGTATCATCAGTAAATAAGGGTATTTTTATCTCATTTTAGTAATATACACCATCAAGTTCTCCGGTATTTTCTACGAACATATGTTAAATGGTTCAATATGATATCAAAATCCTACAAGTTGAAAAAGGATTTGTTGTAGAATAATTTATCTTGAGTTTAAAAAAAGAGCAAAAAACTATATTTGAATTTATTATTAGTTATTTAAAAAAATCATTAAAAAAAAAAGCTTTAACTTTTCCATGATTTTCAAGTAAAACGCCAAAATCCACGACTTTCAAATAAAACGCCAAAATCCACGATTTTCAAATAAAACGCCAAAATCTACGACTTTCAAACAAAACGTCAAAATCCACGACTTTCAAATAAAACGCCAAAATCCACGACTTTCAAATAAAACGCCAAAATCCACGACTTTTCCAGGATTAGAATTTAACCAAATTTTAAACTACTCCACACTTTTTCTCCAGCCCTTCCAGGCAGGACCACGGCTACTATGATAACGATTGACCACCAACATACATCCTCTCCCCCATAGATCCTGCTGGCCCGCCAACGCCGCGTGCGTCACCGGCACGAGGAGGAGCTCGAACTGATGGAGACCCTGCCCGCGCCAATCATCAGCCGCCACGTCGAGAGTGAGCAGCGCGCAGCCGCGACCAGTATCCAGTCGTCCTGGCGGGGGCACAAGGAGCGGCAGCAGCTGGGGTCGCGACGGGACCTGTTCAGAGAGAGTAGGGCGGCGATCGTCATCCAGCGACAGGTGGGTGGGGGGGGGGGGGGGGGCGCGCGGGCAAGAGCCCTCGATTCATGGAGAAGGGTTGACTCTGTACCATTTACATACTACAATACTTACTTACGATGATAAACAGTGTGAAACAATCATTTCATACGGAAAACCATTTGTCGATTTGTTCATCGTTAGTAGTAGTATGTCAATTTTACGGTCAACGTTCTGTTAACACTTCATCCGTGCGCGTGGAGGGGGTAATACAATTTTTTTTCTCCAAGAAATTAAGTTTTTCATTGAACTATGTAATGTATTTTACTGATTTTTTTTACTCAGTAGCTAAAATACCTTTATCTGACTAAAGGTATTATAAATATTATTTACAATAGTTTAACATACCAGATAAAATTGTGTTATTATAGAACTATTTTATATCCACTCCCCCAGATTTTCTTATTTGCCGATGATATTAGGAGCTAAAACTCAAATACTGTAGTACTCAAATAGCATGTATATATATATATATACTAATTATAGCATATTTATATAAGTATTAACAAAACGAATATAATGTAGATATTGGGATCAGGAATCAGATGCAAAAATAATCAAGTCAAATGGTTGCATTGATCAAAAATTGTAGCATATTATGGGTCAATATACAGCGTATATGGTTATTTTCGCAAAGTTTTTCATTAACAGGAGTTTATGACGTAATCAGGTCATAAATATGATACCGGTTGATTAATTCTTTTGATAATATAAATAGCTCGACAAGTATTTAGAAGGTATCTGTATACCACATTTCAGCTTAATCGGATGATAGGAAGTTGGTTTTACCAGGAGGGGGGGGGGGGGGTTGTCCTAGGACAAAAAGGATTATTAAAGAGTGACAATTGTTGTCGCTTTCTTTTATATATTATTATAAATTTTATTTATCGTTATAAATAAGAGGCCAACTGGGCAAATATTTCAATAAAACTATAAATTTTCAATCTAAAATAATAAAAATTATTAAAACAGCTCTAACAAATTAATCAAAACACAACATGACTATCGATAAGTAAGAATCTGTGAAACATATTTAGAAAAAGAAAGGGAAACCAATATACACTAAAGAAATAATGCCCTCTCGTTAACCAAATCAATTCTAATATTTACGTATGACTGACGCCTGTTAATGCAGTTTCGCTGTCAGAATTAATGTTACCCTCTATCACTCCATGACTCTATGTAGTATCGCTGACCAATCAATGCATACCTAATGATAACCAAAATCGATGATTACATTTTGATGATGATTAAATGAAAAAATCGATAATTATTCCAGACTTTATGGACACCCTGTATATTGATTTCCTTTCATTTCCTAATAAATGAATAATCGATAGTGATGCGTTAGCGGCTTAGATATAACGATATACGTGAATAGAAACGTTCACATGGAGACGTGAGAGATCCATCTGATCCAACTGCCCCCCAGATCCGACTATGGCTCGCCCGCCTGGAGACCGAGAGGATCAAGTCGCAGCTGCTGGGCTGGGCCGGTGGACTCACGGAGACCCGGCGCGAGGAGCTCCAGCGGGTGCACGAGGAGTGGTGCCACGGGCGGGCGGCCCGACTGCGGTCGCGGGAGGACCAGGAGGACCTCTATCGGTCCTCACAGTTCCATCTGCACACGCATATCCACGGGCGGCGCAAGGGCCGTAGACAGGTGGGAGCCAGTTGGCCTGCCCCCTGTGAAGGGGGGGGGGGGGTCCCCTCTGCATTGCGCCTTACAATTAAGGCCTCGGAGTTTCGAAGAGCTTTGATGGCTGACGTAGTGTATTGTGCTATTTTTAAAAAATGTTACAGAAATAATATTTTGAAAATGAATTATACTAAACAAGCCCCGAAATGTCTTAATATTTGTAATTTCAGTAATTTCTTAATGTCATTTCCTCTCTTTTTCATCTGTAGGAGCAAGAACGCCTCGCAAATATCGCCCGCTTGGAGACCGACACCAGTATCCTGATGTCGCCACCACACCTTGATGACGTCACCCTCAAGGACGCCGATCAATACGCGAGCCGAAGCCTGCCAATCGCAAGCCACGCGGCCCGCCTGCACGCGGAGCGCCTCCGCCGAATGGAGGCGCCCTGGTGGCGCCAGCTGATCCCGCCAGAGGAGGGCCTCTGGGATCTCGACGATTATGAGGAGACCAGGAGGACGACAGATCGTCACGATCATCAGCAGAAAGGGGGTGGACCGGACGACCTACGGGCTACATGCTGCCAGTAGATAGGGCCGCCGCCCCTTTCCGCACATTCTGAGTGTTGGTGTTATGTGCAGCCCCAACACGAGCGGAACGCATGTATATACAATATATTATAGATAGTGGTAGGCTGCTATAGGAATTGTTGGAAGACAACTATTGCATGATCTCATTCTTGTAGCTTTAAGCAATATGATTTACGAAAGGAACATTAGTCTGGACAGTTAATGATCAAAATATAGGTTTCTGCGTACATTGTATTTTATATGTATATTATTTGTGCGACCATGAAAATGTTACTTATGTGTAAGTATTTAATGAGGAAGAGAATTAGTAAATTATAAAGTTTTCTTCAATTATTACAATTTGTAATAGTCATGATTCAATCGATTTTTTTCAATTTTTATGCAATTGTTTTACAAATATACCATCACAGAAACATGTTGACAAATAACATTTGTAATGATTAAAACAAATAATGCTTTGTAAATAGCTAGATGTATATAATATCAGAAATTGAAAGCATATCAGTGAAAAATATAAGTTTACATACATTTATTTATATAAATCGAATTATAAACAGTTTTAATAATTATGCATATGAGAAGTATTAAGTTATTAGTGTTCTTTGGTTTAAAATATATTACAATTCTATTTTAGTACATTTTTGTTTTACTTTTTCATTTACTGGTCCGAAATTTAAATGAATGATGGGGCTGAAGCTTTTTCTGTTAATGAAATTTTAGTAAATGTAACAATATTATGTCCGTTATAATATTACACAAATTCCTCGTAAAAACTATACATAAGATATAATCAACAAAAATAGAAGCTATTACATTGCCTATATTAATATAATTAGAAAACAGAACATTGACGAAGATACTATGGAGATAAAAAGAACCTCGTTAAGTTATATAATCAAGTCCCCTTATTATAACCCAATCACATCAAAGATAAAGATCACAGTGTATTTGGACATTTACAATACCCGATATATATATTTAAAACTATCCCTACCTGCCCTTTCTTCAATATACAATAACTTGTGTCGCGCCAACACTCTACTATATTTGCACTGTTTTTAGTGATGTTTTAATTATCACGGCTCATAATATCTTGACGCTTATTTCAACTAAATCACTTTAGAATGTAAACACGAGATCAATCAATATAAAAAATCAATGTAAATATCATTATTAAATTAAAACTGTTAAACTATTTTTATATTGCGATTTGATGAAGTAGTTATAAAAATTATTTTTTTGAAAATCGGCCTCTTCTAGGTCATTAGGTCAGTCAAGGTCATTCATTCTAAAGTCATTAATCTCGAATAGAAGTTTATCTCTAGGCCTACTATATATAGGCCCTATGTAACAAAAAGAATTGTGCATAACAAAAAAAACCCCATACAAACATAGGAAATCATAATTAAATACTCGTGGAGGTGCGGATATGTCTATTTGTTTATTTCCCTGGAGGGACGAAAAATTGCCCAGATTGTGAAATTCGTTTTTATCATTTTCTATATATTTCCCTGACTTTTCAATGATGCTCTTTTCTCCATAATTTTTTCAGATTTTTCAACAATACCGTATTTATTACTTCACTGCTGTGAGAGTTCGTTTCCCTTCGATCCCGCCCTCCTACATGTGCCATATTAAAAACAACTATCTAATAAAATATGGAATACATGTTCACCTAATTTCACTTTGAACTTGCATGATTTGTACATTCTGAGAAAACAATCAAATGTGGTGGGGTCGTTTATTAAGCATTTTCAAAAATAAATGTTTTAGTTTTTTTTAAGGTGAAATAAACAAGATCTCTTTCGGTGTTTTATTACTTTTTAAAATTATATACAATATATGCTTTTTTACTTATCGAGATAGAACAATATTTATTTTTAAAATACTTACTCATATTCGAACAAGCAATGGATTGTAATTCATTCAATTTGAGGACAAAATATTAAAAAGCATCGATTTTCAAGAGTGTTCCTTATCTTCAAAATTAGAAAATACGTTTGAAGATTAGTACGACCCTATATATATATATAATAATTAATTAAGTAATGTAAAGAATATTACCAAAAGAATACAGGATGATAATCGAAGTCTCCTTATTTAATAAAAAGCGCTGATTTTTTCAAAAGAGACGGAAAGAAATTCCGAAATTTGGAAAGACATCATCTTTTGCCTATTAATTTATAAATATATGGTACAGTCGTCACAGAAAATAATTGACATGTCTCAGACATAATAATCAATAATAAATGACATTTTGAAAAGATTAAAGCGACTTCTTCTTCACTATAAACCATTGCAAACAAAAACAGTTAGACTATAATAACACCCCCAATAACTTTTAAAACAGTAATTAAAATAAATCTGATCAAAATGTGTACACGCACCTCATAAAATACTTCATGCATGTCCAAAAACAAGAATGTCAACTTGATATTCTTCAATACATTAAAGTTTTGGTATAACTTTGATTAGGTAAACTGTGTTTTACATTTTGTTATTTTGATTAAAGTTCAAATTCATGAGCAGTGAATAGAGTTAATGATAAGGAAACTATATTATTGGAAGGTTCACATTGTTTATCTGATATTTGTTTATAGTCAAAAGTTCATTACAGATCAGCTTGTGGAGTTTCGTCGAGATTCTTTAAAATATTTCTAAAATTGATTAAATTATGTTTTAACTACATTAAAGTACTTACGTGGAGAAAGTTTCGGCGGCATTTAAAAAAATGATGAAATTATAACATGAAATATAAATATATACACTAAACACTGCAATTATATTGCATAGGGCTATCAATATCGTGTTCTTTATGTAAATTGTTTATCTGGTGTGATTGATATTTAAATCATGAAACGTTATTGTTAATAATAATATTTTATAATACAAAATCTTAAATAATTGAAACCTTGCCTGTGAAATAACTACTTCAAGTTTTACAATTATTACATGTTCATAATTATCTGAATTGCTCGTGGAAATATTCGCACAATATAATGTTTTTTTTATTTTATATATCATATAAGGGAATATACCGACCTAAAAAAACTTCAAATACTAAACATAAACGCATAAGAAATATATTGCACATATTTTAATTAATTAAGTAAATACACTAAAATAACCGTTAAACTCGATAAATAGATAAATATGTTTCCCGCATTACATAATATTCTACTATTTAGTAGTATACGAAAAGAAAAGAAAAATTGGTAGAAAAATATTATTCCGTCAAAAAATTGTTACTACTATAATTCAACTAACTACTCTGTTTCTTGGCTTCGACGTCGGTACTGGAACCGTTAAAAAAATTAACAGCCGCGCTTGGACTGAAAGGTATATTTTACAGATAAAATCGTTAAAAATAAAATAATGAAAACGTAATTACATAAATTCACGACAACAATTCATTTAACACGCTAACTATCAATGTAGCTTGCTATGACCAGAGAGAATGCAGCAAAATGTAGTAAGTTACGTGCATAGCCCTCCGGGTGGTATCAGACCATCCTTTATGTTTTTTCAGAATGCCCCATTGATCGATCACTATATATTTTGTAAATTTTATGGATAGTTAATGAAAAGAAGGTACTAGTCTAACTAAAAAGCTTACAAGGTACTTGCGGCCTGATAAATACGGTAATATTTTCAATGCTCAGCTGTGTTAGAAAAAATAAATTAATAAATTAATATATTTTATATTAAATAATATTGTACTGTCTTTTAATATGACTATAATCACTCCAGGAATTACCAAGTTGATGCAGGAAGTTTCAAAGACTAGCTAACTATTAGTGGGGTTTACGAAAAGTATATAGGCCTATATAAATATTCAATTAGTATACTACATATATAATTTAAACAGTTCATTTTCAAATAAGGTAAATATATTAATTTTTAAACAAATTCAATTGTTAGCCTAAAAAAGTATAATTTACACAATTTATATAATTATGTTTTGGTTCTACATATCAGGGGCCGTTCCAAAAATTTAAACCAAGAGGGCACAACATCCAAGGGGCGCAAATTGTATTCAAATTTTATAAAATTTCTAAGGAATATATCACTGTTTTAAGTACTAAGGGCACAATACTACCTCATACTATAGGGGCGCTAATTGACAATTTAGTCAATTCACCGAATAGTCGTTAGTTACATTTAGTTTCAGTTGATGAAAAAAATAATTTAAAAAATAATAATAATATATAGAGATTAATTCTAGTATTTAATTAAGATTAGAATAATAACTTGAATAACAGAGGCATCGAAAAGGAATAGAAAGATATGAACAACAAAATAGTCATATTTCATAGCACGTGACACACTATAAGCAGTGACATACGGCAGGTTATAATTAGCCAATCACAACCTCTAGAGGGAATTCCTCTCGTTGTCTAGCTAGATAACGATGAGACAGCCATATACCGCTGAGTCAGCCAGTTTAGTAAGAGAAAGGTTGTTTCAACCGGCTTAGCCAATGAGAGTGGTGAACGTGGGCTGTCTCGTTGTTCTCTCTCTTTCTCCCCCTTCGTGCGCGTGCATTTCACGAGCCATTATAGTTTGCGTACACGAGGTCGGAAAGATTACTAAGCCTGAACAGTGGCGGCAGATCTTGCTCTGTTCATTTCTCTCAGTTCATTGCCACAACTCCATCGTTATATTTCTACCAACTTCGTATACCTTTACCTAACATTATCATTCATTACTCTGCGGCCAACCGGTAAAAGAGAGCGAACGGACCCCAATTTTCGTTAACATAGTATGCCGAGCTATAGTCTTTTTGGTGCGGAGGACGAAGTGTTTAGCGGAACCGCGATGCATAGGGAGTGGTCCACTGGATCTGCGCACAACTCGGGGATCTACAACAGCAACAGTTCAAGAACGGGAGCTGGATCTCCCATTTTCGACATCAACCCGAACTTCCTCAACGGCAATTCCAGCGGGTGTTCATCGACGCGACTTCTCCCGCCAATGATGAACGGGGGGAGTGTATTTGCGGATGATTCACACTGTCCTTCGTCACAAACTAGTCACCATCATCATCATCATCACCAGCAGCATCAACAACAGCAGCCGAGTCATCCCGCGTCATCCTCCTCGACCGGGGGATCCAGTCACCGATTCTATCACCAGTCGAACTGCTCCTCGGGCAACGGGTCGAGCAATCCCAGTCTCGACGCGGCCTTCGACTACCCCGGCTCCTCATCCGTGGCTATGCAATCCCGTGGCTGGCCGCACCAGTCTCCCGGCTCCTCTTCGGCCGGTGGTATCGGCAACAGTTTGACCTCCCAGGCCTTCCTGCTGAGTGGGATCAGCCGCGAGCACTGGGCTGAGTACATGAAGCGGGCCCACAGCCTGGGCTTCATAGTGGGCAACGAGCTGGATCGGGTGAAGGAGAAGTCGCGGCACAACAACAGCCAGTCGTTCTGCCGGATCAGCGCCCACTTCAAGAACAAGTACGGCGAGACGGACTCGAAGACAAAGGCGGCCTATTTGCAGATTGGAGTGCGCGTCCCCAGTAAGGACCACGTCTCAGAAATTGTGGGAAAAGGAGGTACGTAACAGTGTGACTTATATTCATGTTATAAAATATTTGATAAACTAATTTCATGGAACTAAATTATACGAATCATACAAATCATATAATATAGTCATGGATTGAAAACATTTGTTTATAGAGTACACTAATAATCAGAGTTAGACATCAATTACCGTAATTAACAAATTAAAACGTAGAACCAAGTAGCTACGTTTTTTCTGTTTAATTTATAAGAATTACATCTATTTGTCGGGTTTTTAGTCTACTAGCTTTAACCCACATTTTTGGTAAAAGGCACGATGATAATAAATAACTCTTATGAAAACTGTATTTTAAAAATTGTGTTTAATGTAAATGCAATGTATAAACTATTTAGCCCGCCTACAGTAAATCGTAGATGGTAATTTAACTTATTGTAAAAGTTACAAAAACAAATCGCCTTAAAAATGACTATTTTTATAAGTCTCTAAAATAAATAGTGTGTTTGTATTTTTGATAAGTTTTTAATTTATTTAATCCTAAATATATAATCTGATGCGGTGATAATAATAAGCAGTTTCTTGTAATTATATACAAATAATTTTCATATGAGTATATTAGGTAAATGTTTTCGAAAAAAGGGAATAGGTATTATTGTAATGACCGACTTTGGCCCAAAGCCAGCACACACATCCGCCTCTACAGCTGTTCACCACAACATGGATCGTGGAAGGGGTCAACTCAGGTTCACGGTCTTTGTTCACGTAAAAGTGGGGCCCCTCTCTAGCTTAGATAGCTTCCTTGTCTGGTTTCCTTCAAGAGAAGATTCGATGACGTTAACCTTATCGTCGTTTTCCTGTCTGTGTAGATTTGTAAGAGGTATTCTGGGGTAAGAGAGGGGTTCTTTGTTCCTCCATGTGGTGGTTGTCAATTGCTTTAATTTATGCCTAGCTATAGCCTTTGTTCTAGACTAACCATGTGGGCGGGAAACAAATCCTAATAAACATAATTCCAATTTTTATTTAATTAAATTGTATAATTAATCACGCATATTGTCGGTTGTGACATAAATGAATAATAAAGTTATGGGGCACCACATTTATCATATTAGTTAAGGGTTAATTAAATTCGACGTCTCAGATACCACCGTATGATGATGATCTAATTAGCATTTTTTATTTTCACTCGATATAAGGTTGCATGTAACTAAGCTAGCTGTAAGGTGTGATTATAAGCTGTGGCAACACACAAGTCGCAAGATGTCACTGGTCTAAACTCGTTGTACTCTCATTTGTATCGAAGTTTCTCGACGGGTAATCCGATTCCAGAGTAACCGTGGACCTTCTTCCTCCATTTGTAAGGCGCAAAGCGGCTGGAAACTCGGTATTTTCACACGTTCCTGTCCACTCCTATAGAGTGATGGACACACTGATCTTACGAAATTATGAATTAATCGATTACACTGACGTCCAGATAAAATCGGTTAATTTTTCATTAAGAAACCGGTGGCGATTTTCTTGCATCTTTTGTAGGTGAAATTTGAGTATTTTCCAACTTATGTGAACGAAGTCGCAGGTACGTGTGAGTAACGTTTTCTGGCACCATTTATTGATAGCTCACAATTTTGCCTTGATACGATTATTACTCTGCCCGTCTTGACTATATTGCTAATGTATTTACTCCTCTGTTTTATTGAGCAGTATTTTATGAAGTTATAAATGACTTTAAAAAGTCAATAAATTGCGTTGTATACTTCTGTGTTTAAATTTGCCAATTCTTTCAAAACTTATTTTAACTATCGAGTGTGATTTTGTTTACATTTCTGGTGTTTTAATAAATATATTATAATTCAGTTTCCTTCATTAATACATTTATAGTTGTAAGTATAATTAAATAAAGTTACTGTTTTATATAATTTTATTTAGCTACTTTTGTTTATTAAGTAGCCCGTTAGTATTTAACAAGTGCAAATTTGTGTGGGTAGTGAGTGGCTGTACAGTATAAGTAACTCTGACCTATAAAACTATGCGTAACACCATGAAACCAGAGATCTATCTATCTGGCGTTGACCGAAATACTATAATAAACCAACACGTTTGACTCTTCAAACGTATAATTTGGTATTGATCCTGAATTGTACTATATATTGATTATTATCGATTCAGTGGGATGCACCGAAACACAAACATTGTGAAATTATTCTATTATTATTATTGATCTAGTTTACTGTCTACCAAAAAAAATATCCAAACACAATGGAGAAGTAGCACTCCCCCAAAGATAATTATATCATACTTCTATTTACTTGTGTAATAAAACAGCAGATTTAAACAGCCATATTTAGATCCTCCTCTCCCTCGCCATGTATGTATATATATACATACAAAAGCAACGCTTCACTCCTAGAAGTTATTTTCAGACAGTGCTGCTTTGCAAGCGGCGTGGTTTGGTAGATGGGTTGGTTTGTCTTTGCCAAGAATGCAGGAATTGTGAATTCCTCTCTCGGTGTGTCTCGTCTACTAGATATGCAATAGTGGGTCACAGTGGCGCGATCGATATTATTTGTTAGCGTTGCGCGTCTGACTCTCAGATATATTTTTCAGCGCGTAAAAATAAGAGTCGGCAGCCAGTCAAACCTCAGTTGAATTTATTCTTATAAAGAATAATAAAAGGCAGAGAGAACTGTAAAAAAAGTTAGGAATGAGGAATCACACTAAGAATTCCCGTTTTGTCTTCCTTCTTTAAGGCGGTAAGATCAAGACTCTCCGAGAAGAGACGGGAGCGCTGATCACCACTCCTGGCGAGAACGAGGATCACGTGTTCATCATCGAAGCCCCACCGGAAATCGCCTTCAATGTCGGCCAGCTGATCCGCAATCGTGCCGAGGAGATCACCAAGAACAAGTCGACAGAACGGCGACGCGGCTCCGGCTCCAACTATGCCAACCGGGTGCTGCTGGCCCGCGGCCGGATCCTCGTGCCTCAGGAGATGGTGGGCAAGATCATCGGGACGCAGGGCTCGATTATCACCACCATACAGAAGGACACGGGGACGGAGATCAAGAGTCCGCCCAAGGAGCCGGCTAGTGGGAGCAAGGAGCCGGGTGCGACGGCCGAGTTTGAGATCTCGGCCTATCAGGGCTCGAATCTGCAGTGTGTGGACGCGGCTGAGGGCCGGATACGCCAGGCCAAGCAGCTCATCTGCCATCTTGTCATGCGACAGGTGAGTTTTGTAGTTGTGCATTCTTCGGTTGATTGAGCCGGGTTAGGGGGAGTGGCGCGACAAATACAGTTGCCGCCTTTAAGCGGGGCTGTTTTTACACTAATTTATATGTGTAGTACAAACGTGTGTGAGGTAATTATAATTAAAAAATACTCAACTTTGTCGTTGTTACAATGAGGCAAACATTTAATTTTCATTTCAAGCTGTATTTATTTAACGTTATACTTTTTTACATAGCGAAATATGCTGGCACATTAGCATAGACGTAGCATAAGTATTGTACAATCCATAAAGTGCGTTCGAGATGATTAAAGAGAAAAGTACGTTACTCATAGTTTGGTAATCCTTTTGTTATCATTCGCAATCATGTGAGTAAGTCTATTGATCTGTTTTATAATAAGCGCGTTGATTCAGACCTTTCCCTGTAAATATATTAGCAATGCCAAGTGTTTACTTATGGTGTGAATACTATTACCATATTGGTCATTATGGTTACACAAGTATTAGCATATTATAACGATTTTGTATTAATCAATTTTAGTTTGATACATAGATTTGATTTCATTATATTTATTACTATCGATTAATTTCACTGTTTGTTTGAATACGCTTAAAATATGTTATGTTATGTAAGGTTACTTACTTTATTTAAATAGGCTAGTAAATGTGTTAAAAAAATAATTTCTGTATAATTATATGAATGATTGCATTCTTTTCCTCAACATCACGATTCACCACAAAACAAATTTAAAAAAAGGAAGAACAAGAAAATATCAAAGCGATTGTTAATTAAGGTTATAATTAAAATGGGGGAAAGGTGACTGAGTGACGGTGAGCACATTGTATATGATTCGAGTTTTTATTACTTTTATGTGTTTCATAATTATGACCTTACTATATTATATGTATTTCACAAAAAGTGGTTATTTGAATAATTAAATTTTCCCTACATGCCGGCTAGTTCAATTTTGATAGGCTGATAAAACTGCAATAAGATAGAATGCGTTTTGTCCCAGAGATGACTTTATCAACTATCTCGTTCCACTACAGTTGGAACGTCGCGAAGAAGAGGACTGCAACCCCGGCGAGAACAGCGGTCGTGACTCCGGCCGGAGCAGTCAAACCGAGCCAGAAGTGGACCTCTTGGTCGAGCAGCAGCAACACCGCTCTGTCTCCCCTAGCAACAGCGGTGCCGGATCCCCCAATTGCGGGCAATCCTCCTCCCAGTGGATGTGGGCCGACGTCGTCCAAATGGAGGCCAAAGAGGCGCGCGAAGTGATCGACCGGATCCTTCAGGAGAGCAAGAACAAGACAAAGAAGACGCCCACCCCTCTCTCCTCGGGAAAGTGTGGCGAAGGCGGCGGTGACGACGCCTCGATGGTGGGTGGTGGGAGTCGAGCCTCTCCGGACATGCATCGGTTAATCAACGGAGGAGGTCCGTCGATGCATCGGGGTAGCTTCTCCGGGGCCGACATCCCCTCGATGATGGACCAGCAGCGGATGGTGGCGGGGGGGGGCAGTAGCTCCAGTTGCTACGGGGGGATGTCCAGGCCACCGGGTGGTGGTGGGTACCCGGGATCTCAGCCGAGGATGAACAGGGGGTCCCCGTGGGAGCAGCAGCAGCACGGACAGTACAATCATAATATTGGGATGTCGGGTAAGCGATATATAGTCATGTGTTTTTATTATTGAACTATTTTCTGGTTTTTTACTAAAAATTTGGCAAATTAACTAACTACAATATAGTTTTATAATAATGTTAGCATACGCGGAAATTGTTATCATAACATAATACATAAGAAACCAAACATAATTCGATATTGTTTTATTGTACTAGGCAGTTAGCTAGGCACTCGTTTATAATAAGAAACATATTGTAATGAAGCTTGCATAAAATAATAAAATCAATACAAAATTTGTTAGCCAATAAGAGATCTGACAGATTTACTAACTAACAAATTTTTATTTGAAATTTTATATAGCCGTCGGTAAAAGGTTAAGAAGCATCCGCGGTTAAGTTTTAAAATAGTTTCGGTTGGTGAAATGTTTCAATATTATGCTTAAATGTGGTTGAAATTAGAGATACGCATTTTGATTTGATTTTTTAATCTATACACTGATAAATTTTCAATCTTTAACTGGTAAATAATGATAAAAATAGCTAATCTTATATAATAAATCTTGTAGTTGTCAATAAATATTCAGTGACACTGTCAGTATACTTGCACTCCATTAAAATCAATAATTTCAACGAAATTTGCTTTGATCTTGCAGGTTTCGATGGCCCAATGCCCTGTCGCATGTCTCGCAACAACAACTGGAACAGTCACCCACCCTTCGCCGACCCCTTCTTCTCGATGTACGGGTTCGGAGAGCAAGGGCTGCGTCGATCCCAGCACGGCTCCCTAGACCGCATCTGCCAGTCCAACGGCCCGGAGAACTGCTCCTGTAATGACTATAATCAAGGGTCGTCGTCACATGCCTACCCGCCCCTGCCCATTCACGGCGGCAATGGAATGCCTTACCCGCTCGGCGGTAGAAACATTAGGAATCATCACGTGCCAAACATGGACGATTACGGCCAACTTCCGCGCGACATGGCCCGTATGAATGTGGGCTCGGATCCAGACTTCTTTGGAGGCGGCTGCACCACGGGTGCTGGCAACATGGGCTCGGGCAACCCCGGCAATGAACTCTCGCGAACAATGAGCGACACCACGGCGTCCATGTACGCCCGAAAGATGGGATTACCTCCGCAGACCTGTGGCCTGACTGACCCCTTTCTGTCGGAGTCGGAATCTGCCACAGGGCTCCGTTGGCAAAACAACGCTTTCGAGGGTGGTATGCCGCCGAACGAGCATGGCAATAATGATGCTGCCTCGTGGCGCAATTTCTCCTCAAACGCCGGTGGTTCGGAATTCGACTTTTTCGCCACAGCTGGGGGAAATGTTCCCGCATTGCCCACCTCGACCAGTGGTCACAACCTCTCGCCCGGGGGTAGTGCAGCCGGGGCTGCCATGTTTAGCATGGCCCAGCGTGATTGGATGGCTCAGTCGCAACAGCAGAAAGCCTGTGAAATTATTGGCGATCGACGAAAGCGTAATACTCCCAGTCCTCCTAACGACGGTGGCCTACAGTAAAGGGGGGTTCAACTCCGGTGGTTCAACCTAATTTCGAGAGCTTCGATTTTAATCCTATTTCCATACACTGACCCTATCCTGCCTACAGAGTTTACTACTCGCTTGACTAAAAGTTCTATTTTCACACTCTTATGTTTTTGTGTTTTAATTTTTATTCCCGATAAGAACATCTTTTCGAAACGACACTTTTTGATACAACATGTCTGTCAGAACAGACATATAATATTTTTGCTTGACTTCTAGGAGAATTATATTTATCAACCGGTTATGCTTGACACACTTTTTTTAAACTAAATCGACTGGCGACATGCTGTTTCATGTTATTAGGTGGACCTTTGATCGTCAGCCTTTGCAATAACTCCAGTACATACTATAATAGTGGTCATTTACGTAACGTCGTGCTACCTAACTGTTGATCACTTTACATTTAAAGGTACATGATTATTATAAGACACTTGTTGTCTGTTACCTAAGTACTGTTACCCCTTCCTCGGTACCTCTCTACATATACTGTGCACTCCACTGATTAACCGATTTTCTTTATTGTTTTTACTCAACTATATATATATAAATGGCAATTTGTCTTATTTTTGTTGTGTTGTAGATAATGGTGTATAGTAGTATCTTACTATACACCTACCTCTCTCTATGAGCTGTTAGATGTGAATTTTTGATATATATATATATATATATATCGAATCATCACATTATATTAATGAGGACTTCCTAGTTTATTATGTGTGTCTTTTCTCTCATGTTTCTTTCGACCTACAAGCTGTTATTTTTGTTGTTATTTTTTCTACTCCCGTGGTATATAGTTGTTACACATATATTTATTGAGTTCGATATCTGTTATTATACGAATATTATTATTGTGAAAAACAAACAAATTATATCTATATAATTATTTAGAATAGATTTTGGCTTTAGACGAGTACTCTATATTTTCTTCGCTTTCAGCTCCGCTTTGTCCGCACTGTACTGAAATCTTATTGCTAAATTTGTATCTTATTTTGTTCCTTTCTCATGTTCTCAGTGAAATGAGTTCTATTGTAGTTCGGTTGTTACGCGTTTTATGCCCCCTTCCTTGAAGAGTTTTCACTAAAGATTTGAGTTTCTTAACATCTTAGTTGCTGTGTATTTTTTACTTGAAATGATAATAACATTTGTACCTACTTACTCATAACCTCGATTGTGGTATTTAATACGTGTCTTTGTATTTTCGTAGGTACTGTTTTCCCGTCAAGTTTTAATCAGAATGACTGTATTCTCCCTTACATGTCTCTACGCTATGTTGTGTCCCTATATTTATAATCTATGACGGCCATGACACTTATAATTCTATACATTATTGTGTACTTGTGATCTGATGCATTCACACATATTAACTCTGTAAAAACCGCCATAATAGATGTTGATTTTAGGCAAAAGAGAAAACAAACCAATCTTAAATTGGGAATACTATATTATTATGTTGATGTTGTGCTATTATGATTTATTTATATTCGCTTCTACTGCTATTTTCCATAGTACTTAACCACAACAATGCACAATGCTATTCTTTATCTACCCCTCCAGCCTAACAAAGAATGAATTTGCTCACGAACCCCTCCCATTTTCACTCTTCCCAAAATTATTTTGGACTCCTCCATGCTGAAATTAACCGGTTTCAAATCTGTTCCAATTTGCGTTTTGCTTTCCTCTTCTTCGACTACAATTATATTCCTAGGCATCCGACATGTTGACCAGTAAAACGTATCTATCCTTGTTTTTCCATACTAACCCAACTAGCACACAGGACTAGCGCATGCATTTGACAAAAATGTCCTATTTGTTTCTTTAACTTTTGTAAAAAAAACAAACAATTTTATGTATTCAAAAACCCTATAAAAAGAGACTTACATTACCTGTTGCTATGGAAATTGATATACTTGCTCTATATATGCCCACATATTACTGCATTTTCTTTCTCCATGATGAGCCGCAGATGCATTCAGCTGACTCAATGTTTATGCTGTTTTATTTATACTGTCGGCGACTTTATACTATTTGAAAAGTGAACCTTTGTTTGTTTCATATTCCATTAAGTGTAGTATTTATTACAAGTCAACAACAACAAACCACATTGCAAGAAAACTGACCGTGCAATAAGAGCATTTTATTGCCGTGTATAAGATTTTGAGATCAAGTTACTTTTATTAAACGGTGTGATTTTTTGATAACTTTAATGAATTAGCAAAGAGAATCGATATATTTAATTAACCATTCACATACAACATTTCTTTTATATAAAGATTTTATTTTTTATATGTAATTAAATTTAATTTTTACGTTTCAGTCATCATCTCATAGAAAGTAGCTGATTCTTATCGTTCACTATTATCTCAAGTATAATTCTCAACATTTTTATAGCTCCAACAGTACTCCCCCCCCCATTGACCCTTGTTGTATTTCTTATTTTTTGTAAGCAAAAGCTAACTTCCGTTATCAATCTATATATACATATTTTCCGCCGAATGTGCAGCAAGTATTTCTTCGGGTAACGAGCAGAAATTTGCGTTTGTTCCGATTTGTGCTATATATCTGTCGTATTCCTTAAAAATAAAAGACCGGTCCTGGATTGATCGCATTTAGACCATTGTTAGTTCTAACGCCCATCACATCCTCATAAAGCGGACTATGCACGATAGTCATTTTACTATTTTTGTATTTTAGAATTACACCCTCAGAAGGAGAAAGTTATCATTTTTCGCCAACAGATCATTTTTTAAATCATTTCCATAAAAATCATCAGATCTAGTTTCGACAGTCCCTCCTTATTCATGAAACCTTTTTTTACTGTGCGCATTTTATTGTTCAGTTATCCTATACTGAAACATGATATATATATATACCTATGTTATATTAATATTTTTAAAATAAACCTATTTTTAAACTTAAAAACAATTTAAGCAATGAGCCAAATCGCTACAAAAAAATCATTTCCACTATCGTACGTTCAGCATATAAATTTAACACCGGTTCCCCATCCACCAAAAATTGTAATCATTTCTCTTTCCCCCAACCACACTTTCTTCTTTGTCATTTCATCACAGTCTTCTTGTATGTTTCACACTGAACTCATTTCATGATTAACAGATAAATAGACACACTACTTTGTTTATATCCATTTCCTTGACCTCTCAAGTTACATGTTGTTCAGTGTATATACGTCATTCTACATTTGCCCTAAATACATCTAATCTCAATTGTTATCCCCCCAACCGTTTTCGCTATCATTAACACATATATATATATATACTAGATGATCGTTCCGATGGCTAGAGCACATTTACTATCATCTAATTATTTATTATTCATAATTTCCCGAGTCTCTCCTGTTTTTATTTCTGATAATGTGGTGGGCTTACCAGAAGAAAAATATGATTTGTACCAGGCTTTTTTATATTTGTTATTTTTAACTATACCTATAACAACATAGTAGATGCTGTATTATATATTATACTATTGTTGAAATAGTCCAGAAAGTTTCGAGACAAGGTTCTTTCTGTGTAATGTTGCTGTTTTTATTACAGCCGTTACTTTAGGTGCGAATAAGACCCTCTCTTCTCTTCCCCTTTCTCTCAATTTTATACTTACGATATTGTTAACTAATTGTTTGCAGTGTTTAATGTACTATATATTATATATGCGTTTCAGTAGAGACAAATAAACACACTGATTATATATATATATGAGTCTTTTATTTGTTGTTTGCAAATTATTTTCTACACTAATAAATATATAATAGTATCTATAGTATAATATGTTAAGATATAATTTAAGTTGTCCAAATTAAATATGATCATTCATTAAGAGATATTATTTTTGGCAATTAATTATAGAGTGAGCGGAGAAGATTAAAGTGTTTTCTATTGTTAATTCATAGACTCCTATTATTCGTCTAAACAAACAAACTATTTTTACGATAACGTTTTCTCAGTAGATGATAGAATTTTAGATAGATATTGATTTGCTTTTGACAATTTATGACACGGGGTGGTCTTCTATTGATGTCAGTTGAATATACATATAAATGAAAACAACTTTTTTAGATTATATGGAATAATAAATATTTTTATTGATTTTGAAAACCGTTAAATATATTTATTTCTCGTATATAATCAATATATTTTAGTTATATCAACATATTCAATTTGTGACTGGAATTATCCTTTTCAATTGCTATTTTTGTTATGGTACCACCTATTATTACACAATAGAGTACACGTCAATCAAATATGCTGACACTCAGTTCAGTAATTATTTTACAATTTATTTCAAGTTTGCAATGTGCTTTATAATAGCAAGGCTAGCCATAGGCCTATTTTATACTTTACAAGGTAAAATCCTAATTATCATCTATTATATTTCTCACATAAACAATCGATACATATACGTTTCCTCAGACATCAATCGTCTCGTATAGCTTACTATCAAGTAGAAATTCCATCCTTAGAAACTGCCTTAGTTTTTGTTGGAAAGTTAGTTAATATAACACCTCTGTTGTTTATAAGTGAAGAGGGGAGTCGTGTCAGTACCTATCTCTTCTGGGCCGGCGAGTAGCGTACGACGTGCAGGATGTTGTATAGCAGGTGTTCCCATAATGATTCAGTAAGTAATTGGATCAATGTCAATGTGAACATTTACAAAGAATAGGATAGCGGACTACAAAACTATATTAAAGCAAAACATGTGAAAATAAAATTATAGTTATTTAAAAGGAATACTGCATCAAGTGTATAGTATAATCAAAACATATTATTATATAAATTACTGCAAACGGCCTCCAACGAATATGTATTAGTCTATGCTATTTAAAACTATATAGTTTAGAAAAAAATCCCAATTGTGTCATGTACAAGGTACATCGTTCACGTCAAATGCACTTGAATTATATAGCTGACTTAACCTGCGACCGTAGTTTGTATAGCTATGTTATTGATTTCAGTTTCCGTGATCACATTGGAAAAAGTCTAAGATTAATCAGTTTTTGGCTGCAATACTGATTATATAAAGGAATGTAAGTGATTTTCTGTATATTATTAATCTGTATAATATTTCATTCAGTATAATATATATAACATTGTATTATTCCAATATCTGGGTGGACCTATGTATTCTCTGGCTTCCCAAACTCTAAATCTAGGGGGGGGGGGGGGGGGGCTACCCCTGTCCCCCAAGGCTCCACTGCCTCTGAATTCTAGTATTATATAATTCAGGCCTTTAAAATATATTTATTAGCACTCAGCTATTATGAAATAGGAAATTCATTTATACGCGTATATCAAAAATGCCAACGACGCGACGAGGCACAACTTTTCCTTCATTTTATTTTGTCGACTTTGTACGTGGCCTCGATAGATATGAAATATAATCTTATCAAAATAATAATAGATTAAACTATATTCTGCAGTTTTTTTTCTCTTCAAGTACGCGCGTGTCCAGTGAGTGTGGCAATATATGTATTGAACGTTTATTTATATCAAATAACTATGCGTGGCAATGCAGGAGGTCTGAGGAAATCGTGCCGCGCCGCACATTTGTCACGTGACTGCCTTTTTGTTTCACTTTCGCAGTGTGATATTATAGTTTATAAACACGTATGGGTTAGCAACTGTTAAATAAATCAGCTACAGGCATCGCACCCTTTGAAGTCAATAAGACAAGAATAAGCAATATCGCCAAATTGCTTAAGAATTGCTTTTACAAAATTAATTACCGCATTCTTTAAAAAAAAATTTAACCGAATTTAAAACTTGGTTCTAAGTTTATAGAGTCTTAACATTATCTAATACTATGTCAGTGTAACTATTTCATAGATACAATTCGTGCCTTAAATATTTTGACGATCGGAACTTAATTTTATTAATTTATTATTAATTAATTATTTATTAATTTATTAATTGTACGGATTATAATGTTATACATTCTACATCAATTACTAAAAGTTTATTTATTAAAATACGTTAACAGATGTTTAATATTATATTGAAGTAACACAATATATGAAGTGTATAATCATCATATAATCATATAATCATATTAATCATCATATAGCCTAATTCGGCTCACCCGATCGATTAAAATACACTTTATAAAAATGTAGGAAGATGATCGAGCGGTATAAGAAACGTATCTCTTCAAATGAAATAATATTACTTTTGTGATTTAATTTGTTTTTAGATATCAATTTTAATTAAAAAACAAACACGCCTAGATTTCTTTTAAATCAATAAAATGAACCTAGCTGATCCATCGTCTCACTTTGCACCAATTTCGGTTATTCGAAAGCCGCATAATTCGTTATTTAGTAGTATTTTTCTTTTTTTAAATATTGTAAAACATCTTTTTGTTTAGTAGTATATAACCTATTAATTAAAAACGTATTTGTTTACAAAAAAATTAACAAAATTGTAGGTAATTATTAAAAAGTTATGCAAGTATGAGTATTTAATTTTTTATGAACCCATAATTTTCCAAAATAATTATTCAGTAGCCTATGCAATCAATTGATAACAGACAGTTTTCATTAAATTTCAATGTAAGTTCTCTCTTCATATAGCATCATGACATATACTTCTTATTATGTATAACTTTATCAGAAGAAATTAAAGTAATGACTTACTTGAATGTTTTTTATTCTGGCAGGAAATCAAATTTTTTTAAATCGTATTTTATCTACGGTGATAAATATTATAGCGAGATGGATAGATGGGATAGATCGATAGACTAACACACACATTTAATAACTATCTCTGCACAGGGACGTTACGTATTGTGATGATTCATTGCAACATCACAATTAATCAGAATAGGGTAGAATTATAGTTATACGCATTGTTTTAAAAATATTAAATACTAGTTTATATTTATATTGTCATTAATTAAAAGGTCAACTGTAAATTTGAATTATCACTAGTTTTTTACCAGATCGATGAATGAAATCAATTAATCTCAAAGATATTGATTGGTAACATAATTCATAAATGATTCTAAAATACAGTTAGTTAGTTACAACAATGTGTATGATATTAAAGTTACTTATTTTACAACATTATTACTTACACTGATAAATAGTGAAATTATACTTTAATATTAACTTGTAACAGTAAGATTAATTTAGTGAAGTGCTGATGAATAATTAGCGAAATACATTAAAGACAAACAATTAAAAACAAAACATAAACAGTTGGGTTAGTACAGAACATTTGGAGAAACCGCTCTGAAAAGAATTTATCACTAAAATCGCTCATGACTATGAGTCACTTTAGAATACACACACAGTATAATATTATGGTATAATTTTTTGTTTCAAGATCCCAAGTTGGTGTTCAAAAGTTGAATAGTGGGACAGACCAATATAGAGAAAATAGGGACATGAGGTAGAGAAACAGAGAGACAGTGGCATACAGAAAGAAGACATTTTGGCTGTGATGAGTCAGTGTGCTTGTCACGTGATCTTCGCATTTGATAACGGGAAAGAAAGATGTTGTAACGATTGAAAACTGAAAACTGGAAAGAGACAGACATCCAGTAACCATCGGGTATCCAGCCTACCCGATACGGGGTTATTTCGGGAGAAGTTTGGGCAAATGAGTCAGAATTCTCTCAGAATGAAATGCAAGCACAGAGAAACGCTATTTGTAGTATGAGATGGAGAAAGATAGGCACTAGGGGAGAAAGATGGCAGTGGCGCAGAACTTATTCATGTGTCAGCCTCTCCAGTTCAGATGAATGAAATGTTGTGAAGGGCTGGAATATATTATTTGTCGGGGAGGAAGGGTTACAAATTAATTATTTTCAGTGGTGAAATATGGTCCTTTGTCTCTACCCACATGTCACTAATCATGTTAAGTAATCTGGCCTCGCAAACAATATCATGCCTGATGAAATTATTTATTATGCGTATATAGTAGAAATATACCTTGCACCCTTTCATAGTGTCTTTGTTTGAGTCCATGTTCAACATTTTTTATAGTTAAAATGACTTATTGCATAAGTAACCCTCATAAAACGTAAATCTACCAATTGCAATCTGGTGCCTGCAACCCATGATGAGATAATTCATGATAATCAAGATGATGGCAGAAAGTGCGTAAGTAACTATAGTGCCCGTATACCATTTATAAAATATGCATAGGTGGGGGAGGGAGGGAGGGGGGGGGTGACTGCTGTTACTAGTTAAATGACTCATATATTTATATCAGCTGAGTTGTCTGGAACAAAGACATCGTTATAATATTATGTGCTGCGCATGCAAGTTCTGACAAAGACGGTCGCTTTCCCGGATATTAACATAACATATTATTTATCTAATATACTTAGCTAAGTTTATTAGTCATACATGTGTTGCTCCACTGCTTTTTAACCTTTTCGGACGTTACTGGCGAAATAATTGTAGATTTGCAACCACGACCGAGAACAGAGAAGTATGGTTCTTTTATACTTGTAATAAATACACAGGTGGATTTTGAGGTCAAAGTAGAAATGGGTGGCCGAATTTAGGGACGTCTACACTAACGGGAATTATCCTGGAGAAGATTTATACAAGTGACATGTATTTTGGACAAATAAAACTTACAACCACGCCTCAGTTATTATGTACAATTTGAGAACATGCAAACATATTATACATTAATTATTATTAATATTAATTGATTTTTGTAGACTTTAATGGAAAGAGCAGTCGTCATAACATTTTTAAGTTATAATATGTTATTGATAATCGTTAAAGCTATTATTTAACTATATGAAAAACATTGGAAATTAATCAAAGTATACATTTAAATAGCATATATAAATGTTTCATTTATTATAAAAAAATAAAATAATTTGGTACATTATTATCAATGTAAATAAATTATTTTATTAATGTGATTATTGTATTGTAATTAAATTAATACAATTAATTTTCATGTAAGAAATATCTTTAATTTAATTATCTCAACTTGTTTACCATATGTTGACAGAATGTTAACCACACGAAGCAGTAAAACAGAACTTTAAAAGTAGCAAAACAAAGCGTTAAATATTGCAGCTCAAGAATATTGTTGTTTAAAACTAAGCTGATATTATTTCTAAAATAAACAATTATTAAATTTAAAAGATATTCATTTTAAGATCTTACTCACTAAAGTTATTTCAATATCTGAATAAAAAGATACCGTCCTTATTATTAATTGCTACTAATAGAAAAATACTTATTTTGAACTGCATTTAAAAGCATATTTTAATCATCATTAGATAAGAAATATATTAGAAACATCCGAAAGGATATAATATTTAATATTATGCAATAACATTAAAATGTGTAATAAAATATTAAAATTATAATAAAAAACAGGAACAATTTTAATCTGAATAATTAATATTATTCTCAATTGAAACATATTGTCATTGTTTATATTTATTAAATACTGATTCTAACGTTCTTTATTTTGAAGTGTTAAAATATTTTTTAAATATTATCTATTTAACAACTTTGATTTGCTATATGCTCTAGAATAATGAATTAGTTATATTTTTAATAAATAAAAAGAAACACATTGAAAAAATATTATAAACAAAATTTGTTACAAGGCACATTCATGACACAAGAAATCTTTTAATAAAATTAAATCTATTTTAGAAATCTATTAACAACAAATGTACGCATGTATTCTAGAGGTGAAAATTATGTCCTGTGAGGCAAATGGGGCATGTGTATTCTATAAACACTCCTTTTGGCCATTGCCGACTATCAAAAGTAGGCAATTCCAATGTCGATGACGATTTGAAATGTCAAGAGTAAATGTTATAATATTTTAGCGGGAATATTTACATAGCTTTCCCACCATTATTTTAAAGTTAAATACACTTAATTTTATTGAATAGTCTATGAGGTGAAATGGATAGAATGAAAACAAATATAAATGGTCATAACAGACGATTCGAAATTCTGAGTAATATCAATCATGTATATTGTATGTATACTATGATTATGTAATAATATTGCGAGGAGAAAAACTAAAAGATACAATTTTTTTTAAATAAATCGAGGGTGGAAAAAAGAACCAATTTCGATTTATCCCAAAATGTTCATCCTGTTTGGTTTCTCAGTATCAGAGCTCAGGGATCTACCCCTCTCTCTCTCGCTCTACCTGCCTTCCCCTTATCTTCCTCCACTGTCTCACTCAGACTCCCTGGCCTGGATTTAACTCTAGGGATGACAAATCAATAAACTGTTCTACTAAGTAGACGCTACATAGGAATAAGTAGATGACCGGGAAACTTCCCCAGGCTCTCTCTCTCTCTCTCTTTCTCTCCCTCTATTCTCTGTCTCCCACTCTCTTCTCTCTCACTCATTACCCCGAGTCTAAGCCATATTTATACGTTCATTAGTCTACATCTGTCTGACATAGCGAATACCCCAACCTCGCTATAACCTATAGCCAGGTGATGGCGTAATCACCTGGCTATAGAAGTCAGCTATTCCCGTTCTTCGCTGTGGTATTCCACAATTCCCATCGTCGACCTTCACCTTTCTGGCAAAGGGTCATTCTTCGAGCTTATTCGATGTTTTCAGAATGACGTCTCTCTCATTACAAATTATTTAATAAGTATCTTAGACGAAGTGAATTTCAGTCAGAGTTGATTAATACCAACTCAACTGTAGTTTAATGAAGTTCAGATTAATTTTATTTTATGAAAAAATACTATTGATTAAAGCATTCGTCCGAAGAATATGCAAATTTAGAAAGTGTTGTATGACGCGATAATGAAAGTTTAGTTATTATTTAAAATTTGATGTAGTATATAATAGTATTTAAGCTAACGCGCTGAATACTTCACTAAAGTGAATTAAAAAAGCACCCTGTCAGTTGCTCGTCATTTGAGCTATAAAGTACGCATACGGCATGGGAGTACACCACAGCAGAACAACACGGAAACTTGTTGTTAGCTATATTTTGCCGTACAATGAAATGATTCGTCACAAAGAACAACTACTACCAAAGTCACATTTATTTCTTAGAGTATAAGATCTAGGGGTGTATGCCTATAATTAAGTAAGACCAACACAAGCAGGTTTCAATGACTACCAGCACACTCTGCACATTATTAACGGTAAATGTAGCAGGGCAGTTAGTTACCGGAAATATACCTATTCATGGTTACTGGCGTAACAACTTTTTTTCTCAAGCGAGTAAGTACACGTTTAGCTTCAGGAACAAAGGCCCCAAGAGTAGCTGCTACGTTTCCGGAGTATTCTCAAAATGCATGTCCAAACACAATCGTTAAACTTCATCGGATAAATAATAAAGAAAGCTATATAGAGAGATAATATTTTAGCAGACACTGCAGGAACTTATCTTGCCGCAACGCAATATCATTAATATATGTTATAATTTATGCTCTACCTTATGCAGTAACTAACAAACGAACGAGTTGCTATAATAAATATGCACGATTCCCTGTCGTAATAGTCTGAATTACGGTAACCCTTTTTTGACCCCAAAATAGTATATACAGACCGTTGAGTAATAAAAGTTGAAGTCTGTTGTCAGACTCAGCTGAACTAAATGTACGATAGCAAGTGATGGACGTATATATATTATATAATATTACAAGTAGATATACTGTATAATAGTTATACTATGTAAAGACATGACCGTTCATGTTCTTGTTTGGCGAGAAATTAGCATGACATACATAAGCAGGCCCTTGTCGAATAACGGTCGGACATCCGGCTAGGCTGTATAGTATAAAAATATTGAAGTGTAAATAAATAAGGTCGTTTATTTGTGAAGACTACATCCGACACACTAAACATGATGAACAATTTAATATATTTTCAAGCAAGCCTTTTCATTTTGAAGATTAGATAAAATAGTAGTAAACAATAATTAACCCATTTCGTCCGGAGGTTCCCAAAATCGTAGCATCACGTATATAATTATAACGTCATTAAAACAACAATGTCCCAACTTAACTATGGTGAGAATGTTTTGCAACTAATAATTCGGATTACATTTGGTTTAACTATTTATAAATTGATACAATATTTATTGTATTCATATATAGCATCTACAAAAATATAGCAACGAAGTAGATCTACTAATTAGAATATAAATTTCGGTTTATAAAAAATACAAGGATTCCATTATTTCAAGAGGAACATTATGAGGGAATGAGAAAAATCGGAAAAATATATTTAATTCTAAGATTATAAAACTATAACATTCATTATATAATTCGACCACGATAAAAGCCGGTTAACAATTCTATAAAAACAAAGAATAAATGTTTAATATTTAAAATAACTTTTATTGGTAGAACACAATAGCTCACAGAAATGATTTATAATGAATAAACTGCTTTATATAATTTAAATTACTGAAGTTAAATAAGTTATTGATTAGATCAGACATGGGTGATGCAGACTAAGTTATTGATTAGATCAGACATGGGTGATGCAGACTAAGTTATTGATTAGATGAGACATGTGTGATGCATACTAAGTTATTGATTAGATCAGACATGTGTGATGCAGACTAAGTTATTGATTAGATCAGACATGGGTGATGCAGACTAAGTTATTGATTAGATCAGACATGTGTGATTCTGACTAAGTTATCGATTAGATCAGACATGTGTGATGCAGACTAAGTTATTGATTATATGAGACATGTGTGATGCAGACTAAGTTATTGATTAGATCAGACATGTGTGATGCAGACTAAGTTATTGATTAGATCAGA